>VDFB02257262.1:0-25618 GCA_007258455.2 Sequoia sempervirens | reverse complement strand
GGTGACTATTCTACATATTCTTTTATTCTTGAGTCGGTTAAATTTTTGATGCCATTTTGAATTGTGAAAATGACAATTTAATAGAATGGACTACTCATATAATACTTGCATTATGGAGCTCAATTCTTTGATATATTACTACTTATCAAATCCTTTGTAAATAATTGTAAACTTATGACTCCATTTAAGCATTTAATTAATTTTCTTGAATCAAAGCAAAAACATAGACACACAATTGAACAAATTCTCAAAAGAAGAATGACAACATCATTAACATTTCATTCAAAATTCACAAATCCACATAAGGAGAGAAAATATATTAGAATTATACTTTATTCATGCTTATAAGTCATATCTGCATACAATTTAAGATAATTTGTATATATTCATCCAAAACTCAAAACATGCTATCTATTCTATTCCTATCTTTCTACCCATATATTCAACTCAAAACCTAGCTAGAGCTTTCATCAGTTCTCTCCCTACAAAAGAGCCTTGAATTCCCTTTTATATGACAAGGGAGCAAAAAGCTTTGGGCTCAAATGTAATTTCACCACAAATTTTCATTTGAACAAAATCTCCATTGCATTTGACTTTCATTTCAAAACTTCCCACACGTTGAATCTGCAAAACATAGTGCAATTGGGGAAATCTAAAGTTGTAACTACCATCAGAAAAGGGAACACAAATTATCATCAAAATCCCTTTTGTTGCTATCCATGCAAAAAAACCAGGAAACCAAATTTCCATGAAGGCACACAATCAACATCAAAATGTGCCACACACGCAGAACCAAAACCACCAACAACAACAACATCATCAACACAAAATTTTACATCCCACACAACTTCTTATTTACCTGCCATCCTGCCCTTACCAACACTTAGACCCCAGTATACATGCCCACTTCTAGTTTTTGCTAGAGGAGGAGAGGAAACCTCAACCTCCTCTTCTTTCTTGTCCTTGCCCAATATGGTTCTAGTCCGTCCGCTTGGGGTTTTAACCGCCAATGGCACCACAGATATCACTTCCTCATTAGAGGGAAGACTGTGATTGAAGCGAGGTAAATACTGACAATAGTTAGAGTCGGTCTCAATTACACCATCAGAAGTGTTGCTCGTAAGGTCAATGGGCGATTGTTGGCATCCAAAGGAGCCATGCCCATACCTTATTTTCCTACCGATACTAGTAATAGAGCACACCGACTGCTTGGCTTTGTCATCTACCAATTGAGCAACAACGTCTTGGAATTGCAACCTTCTACTGCATCTAGTGGGCACAAGCCTAGGCTTGTCAACCAAAGCAGCTTCCTAAATAGCAGGACTGAGATTTTGTGACTCAAACGAGCATACCTCCTTACTGACTTACTCATTTTCTCTTGTTAGACAAGCACTCAAACTTGATTAGACTCAGCCTAGAAAGTTCTCTAACTGCTACAATAATGACATAATTAGCAGTTAATTCCTCTTGTATTTATTATGTGAGGTAATGGAAACCTTCATCAATGCTTAGTAAAAATGCATGTACAAACATGGCAATTTGGCGGCATATGTACTGGCACTGTTTAACTTGAGCTGCATGAGAATTTGCAGATCACCCTTGATTATTTCCAACAACAACATCTTCACACAGATTGAGATCGATGTGACTACACAAGCAAGGAATAATTCATTAATGCTTCACCAGTTGTACGATAAAATGACCACCATGTTCCTTTTTCCAACTTTGAATACTGCGCGTTGATCTCCTGAAGAGTTGGTAGATCAAATGGTTTATCTCAAGCTAACTCGGTTTGACATCCAACGAAGCATCATTGACCTTCCTCATGACCAATAAAATTAATCCATATTGGAAACCAACTACCATGTCAGCAGGTCCTATGCAGTTTGCAAACTGAACGACTGGAGCTACGCATCGCAATCTCGTTGACCTCGCAGCTTTTAACCAACCTTCATCTTCCTCTTGCGAGCTAGCGGGGAACAACAGAGATTTACATTAGCTTTTGATCTTGGTTGTCAATCTAAAACCACGGGTTATGAGCTCAATAGTGGAGATTGGGCCCCACATTCCATACAGGACACACATCTGCCTTTTGCTAACCTTGTGCCAAATAACAGGGCGACACCTTATGTCTGTGAGCTGGCAGGGTACGATCAAGATCTTCTCCCATATCTTCGAATTTAAAAAACCTACACATTGCACGGTTAGTATTTAATGAAAGGCTTTGGCTAAGCGGTCGGTGACATGACCACTGGGGTTAATGGCTTAGGCTTACATCACCAGATTAAAATTAAAACCCAACTTTGATATTAATACTTTATTTCCTCAAGATTTTATTTCCCAAGTCTCGATTGGCCCCATGTTTCATCTTTTAAAAAACAACTTATGTCGTTGTTTACTGTTGGCCTAGTGATGCCTTCTCGTCCTTTTTAATGAATGTTTTATTTTGCAGAAGGGATCGAATTTGCGCTATCGTTGATCAAATTTCCTTCGAATATCAACGGTTGCCCGCCATCGCATGATCAAAAGTTGTAAGATTTTTACCGATTGCAATATCGCAGGCGGGCGCCACATGTCCTTCTGGGGGATGAAATTGCATGACCGCTAATCAACCACCGTTTGATCTCAGTCGTTCCCCACCATCCCGTGATGGCCCCACCATAGTGCTTTGGTCAAACGCGATATCACGAGCGGTTGCCACATGTCTCATCTGATGAAGCCGAAAGAATAAAAGAAATACCGTGGAACATTAATCTGGCCTTAAATACATTAAAAGGCGGGTTACTAAAGTACTCTTAAGATGCACATGATTCAAATTGACGGATGTGTTATAATCTTGATGGAAAATCTACTCGAGGGTTAATGATAGGGCCAATGACTGTGTTGAAGGAATGCGATCATTGATGCTCAAGATCTACAATTGCCCACCATCGCGTGATCCAAAGTTGCAGGATTTTTACCAATTGTGATATTGTGGGCAACCGCCACGTGGACTTCCTTCGCAGCATATGGTATGGTGGGCCCCTTATGGCCATGTTGGTAATTGTGTCAGCCTGTTTTGAAGGTAGTCGTCGATGATTTGATCAAAATGAAGGATCGATGGCTCAAATTTAAATCTGCATCAAATATGGTTGGAGCCGTTTGTGCAGTGCGCGAGTGAGCTTTAATGGTGGATGAGACATTTACTGGCACAATTTGATCGAAATAAATTCAATTCTCCTAGTTTATGTGTGTCACAAAGCATTCAGGTATTTTGCGAAGCAGTTTCAAAGCCGAGAGCAAGGTTGTGAACCCTGACAGCCAAAATTTGGGATTTCTGCAAAAAGAGCCATGAGTTAATTTATGTGTTTCTCGGTCACTCTATGCTTCAATTAAGGAAAATATTTGTTGTACTTATCATAGGGCTTGTTGATAAATGTTTTTGGGCTATAGTTTATTTAAATTATGGGAAATTGCAATATTTTGTTCTGTAATTTCATATCTCTGGTTAGTCCTAGCTATTTGAAGTGTGAAGTTATAAGAAGCCCTAGTTTTTCTGAGATGGCACCACCCAAGCAACATTCTGGCCAGATTGACTATTTAAAAAGAAACCTGTATGATGATTTCTTGGATGAATTTCCCTTGTCAACGAATGATAGAAAGAAGGGATTGGTTCTAATGCAAGGGAAAATCCTGGGGGAGGGGTTAGTATACAATTGTTCCAACATAGCCGATGTTAGGGTTCCTCTCACGGGTTTGGAAATGTTCAGATTGTGGTATGGATAGAGGAATTTGCCTCACCCTTTTTCAAATGGATGGATGTATGATATGGGGAAGCTGGTGGTACTGAATGTTTTCCCTGATGTAGACCTGCTTAGGGCAGTAGTTGCAAGATATGACCTTGTCACATGGGTAATTAGGGCTAATGATGGAAAGGTTTTGTTAAGCATTAACATAGATGATATTCAATATATTTTTGAATTGAGTGAACTGAGTGAGGACTTGGTGCCTATCAACCTTGAGGAAATGAAGAAGGAATATGCAAAGTTGAAGTCTCTTTTCAGAGCTAAATTGCTTCCACCTCATCTGGCTAGGGCAGGAGGTTCAAGATTTCATATCGGCCCCAGTGACCAGGAACCTTTCAGATTAAATTGTTTTGCATATCATTTCCTAGCCACTTTTTATTCATTGTGTCAGATTTTGGGTTTCAGTCCTAGTGTGGTGATGCCCATTGCATACATGTTCATGGGGGTGCAAATACAACACCCTAACTTCTCTATCACATATGACTTTGATTCTTTCTTGGTTGAGAGGATACATGAGGGGCTGTCAAAGCTGCAGAAAAAATGATACTGGCACTCAATTCTTTTGGTATTCTATGCTGATGCATATTTTTTAATTCAAGAATGTTGACTTCTTCTCTGAGAAGATGAAATTAAGGCAATCGGTTGATGGAGAAATATTTCCAATACAGATATGGGCTACATATTTATCTTATAATAAAGAAAGCACTAGTTATGTGCAATTCAATAATTGTTTTGCTTCCAGATTGAGGGCTATATTGATGGTGAATGTACCTAGGATTCTAGAGGAATTACATAATTTCCTCAGGCCAAAGGAGAGGAAGCCATAATTAAAAGTCAGCCATAATTGGGTGACATTATCCCATACCTAGTCAACATTGTTTTGAGGGTATATGGTTTTCAAGGAGCCCCTCATATACTGCCATACAATGTGCCACCAAGAGTGGGGTTTGTAGAAGTTATGTGGCAGATAGGTTGCATCCATGAGGACAACCTCACAGGGAGGGGTAAGGGAACATTTTTCCCTGATTATACAGTGGTATTTGATTTTTTCTTTTCAAAAGGAGGCTGGGTGCACTTTGAGAAATTCTTTGAGGATTATTATTTGAGATGTGGTCCAAAGCAGCAACATGATTCTAAGGGTTTCTTTACCCTTTTTAGACAAAGAATAAAGGCTGACAATTTTGTGCATGAGTTGAAGTTTCTTGAGGATCTGATCAGAAATGAGTTCGACCTAAATAAGTAGGAGTTGAACAAGGAGAAATGGATAGCTTATGATAAGCTATTAGATATTGTGCACAAAATGGATCTGAAATATGATCCACTGTTGGAGTTCAGTCCCCACCATAAGAAAATTGATTTTCTGATGGAGAACTTCAAAGAGATTATGGGCACTTTGAAAACAAAAAAAGTAAACTTAGAGTTCAGTCTGGGTGTACAAGAACAAGGTTCCAGACCATTTGAAACAAGGCTAGCATACCAGCCTATAGAAAAGTGGTCCATTTATAGGAGAAAAAAGGATATCAACAGTGATGAGGAAGAAGTGGACAGAAAGGGGAAGACAATTATGAAGTTTCCTTCACAACTAGGTCCAAAATTTAAAGTGCCTAGGGAAATTAAGATCATTGATTTAGAGTCATCACCAGAAGATAGTCCCCCATCACCATCTGAGCCAAGCCCTAAAAGGAAAAGAACTGATCAACCACATGAGAGTTTGATGGATGAAATTATTGTTACTGATCAGGACATGCAGGTTGGTATGCTTTCCCCTCCTATGCCAGCTGAATTGGTTTTATCTGATTTAGATATGAAAGGAAAAAGTGTACAAGATGCAAGAATGGAAGCATGCAAAGAGTTTCTAGATGACAATGCATTTGTAAAGACTCTTGTATTCTTGCAATTGGTATGGAGGATGATGGTCAAAGAATATAAAAATAATTGTAAGGAGAGAAGAGAACTAAGACTTGACAGGTCAGACCAGGAGAATGATGAGGAAGTAAAAGTTGAATTAATGGAAGAATTTAAGAACATCACTCTTGAGGAAGGAAAAAAATTGGTGAGTTAGGCTGGTGTATTGATTCTGCGTGAATGGGACATTTCAGATGTAGTGGCCTTTAATGCTATTATGAAGTCCAAGCATCCCTTGCAAGAATATGAAGAAGATGTCAAGGCAACACTTCAAGATTATGCTTTCAGTGAAGAGTATGAAACCTTGGCAATTTGGGCATTGGCCCCATAAGGGAGAAAGCCAAATATTATAGAAATTAATCCAAATTTCAGAGGGGGATTAATAATAAAGAGAGCTTCAGAGACCTCAACCATCGAGGCCACTAGTTTAACTGTGAATGTGTCCAAATTGGCCCAAAAGACTGCTGAAAGGGAGGAGGCTGAAAATAAAAGCCTAATGGAGAAGTATAACCTTTTGATTGAAGAATACAACAAGATGCAACATAGGAATGTTGAGTTGCAAACTGAGGTGGAAAGGTTCAGGTATAGATAGGCTTGGAGAGACATAAAGTGCTCTAGGGACCAGTACATTACCTTCCACAATAGGGTCAGTGCCTCTTGCTTCTCCAATTGTTTCCACACCAGGGTCTCCCAGTCAGAATCCTGCCTTCACCCCTTTTTTAGAGGAAATTGATGAAGAAACAAAGTGCTCTATTGATCCTACAAAGAAGCAGCTCTTGAAAAGATTTGATGAGTTATAGGCATCTTTGAGGGTAAGTGAGGAGGGATCTCTTTCAAAGAAAAAATAGATTGTTACTACTGTTTTAAGGTATTTGAATGAAAAGGTTGATAATAAATTGTTATCTATACATTCTTTATATTCTTTGCTATTAGATGCAATAAAGAATATTGATAGGGATCAAGAGGTAGTGATACCATTGATTGAAAATTGGATCCCTAGGACCAATGATTTGGATGTCATATATAAGGCCTCAAGGTTTGATACAAACAATAGGCCCCAATCATTAAATCCTACTTATGTGTTGGTAAAATCATTGCAAGGTTTTCAGACCTTACCAGATGACTTGAGTAGGAAGATTAGGGAGTTGGTGAAGAATTTAAATGATTGGGGTAAGACATTGTTACCTGATATAATTGATGAGCAGGGGAAAATTAGGTCATTCCAGCAGTGGCAGGGTTAGGCAAGTGAGGTCATCAATGATCAAATTAAATTAATTTGTGATGACTCAGATTATGACTTATTGGTGAGCTGTATGGATAAAATCATTAGTACCAGCTCATTTTTGGAATCTTTTGAAAGGGATGCAAATCAAGTAGCAGTAAAATACACACCTTATAATGCCAAGGTGAATGAGGTAATTAATTTTGACTGGCCGACTGATGAAGAATATCAGAGGTGGGTAGATAAATATTTGACTGAGGAGGAATAAAAGAATGAATTACTAACAGGTGGTAAATCAGATGTTGCAGTTACAACGGCCTCCGGTTTTGCTTTGATGGCAGTCTTGGCGTTGGTTTCTTGTGGTTTTTTGTTGTTGCCTCTATTTTCCTTAGCTAACATGATGAACATGAATATTCTCCAGGGTGATGGTTGTTGTAACAATTTTTGGAATATCACTAGACACTTCATTTGGCTGGTGACATGTGTACTTTTTGGCCCGATGCTTGTTTGTTCCTTCATTTTCTATAAGAAAGATTTCAATTTGGTCAAGTATAGGTGAAGTTGCAAAGAAAATTGTAAAGTCTGATGGTTTTAGAGAGAAATACAATTTAGGTTCTGTGTTATTCTGTAATCGGTTTCGAATTCATGGGGATTTAATGTTGTATAACAGTACTAGCATTTGAGTTGAAACGATAAATTCAAACTCATGTCTTTCCACTGTACATGCATATCCGAATTTTGAATAAGATGACTAAGGGTTGTTTCATTCATCTCACTATTGTGGTGTGTATAATCCTTATTTTAGCTTTAATTCAAGGAATTAATTAAAATTCTTGAATGGGATTATAGGCGAATATGTTATGTATAAGGATTTGATAAGTAGTATTGGGTGAGAATGCATATTGATGAAATTGTAATGCAATATTGTCAGGGATCTTATAAGTTATATGTTATGTATTAAATCTATCATAAATGTTTAGATGCTTATGAATTTGACTCCTGCAATGGATATATGGCACTGATCTAAGTTGTACTTATTTTTGTAGTTCAATAATTGTTTGTCTTTTCCTGGAGCTTGCTACAAATTTCAAATTAATGACTATATTTTACTATGGATTGTGTTGTAGTTATCTCATGCTCCACATAGTTGATATTATCGGTGAACAACCAATTTTATTCGATATTATTCTATTGTGTTGAGCTATTCAATGGGATTATCTGTTATGTGTTAATATTGTTTATGATTTTGGTGCAGAGGTTGTAAACACATTAAGGGATCACCCTCCTGGGTCTTGCAGAGCCCAAAGTGTAGGATACTTTTTAAAGTCCTCGTCAGTTGGTCCAGGTCCTTCAAGCTGCCCTTGATTGGAATTGGTAATCCCATAGGTAGATTAGAAGACCAACCTAGTTATAGTGTAAAAAAAAAACCAACACCCTCTACCTTTAACCCTAAACCCTAAACCATTAACCCTCAAACTCTAAACCCTTAAACCCTCTACCCTCTATCTCTCTCCCACTCTAAACTCTAAACCTTTCCTTGTATTCTTTTATAATTTTCATTATTCTTATTTATTTTACACTTACATTTACAAATACACATACATATGCATTTACTGTTTTTATTTATTTCTCATGTAGTTTAATAGTTTGATCAATTTCATATTATATGTGTTGAAGACTTTAGAATTTCAATTACATTAATTTATGGATATGTTGTATCTATAACACTACAAAACCATACGCTCCTTGCATTTACACTTGCATTTATAAATACACATTTATATACATAGATATAGATTTCTTTAATGATATGTTGCATTTATTGTTCTAGGAGATCATCCAGTAATTGCATTTACATTTTCATTTAAAAATAAATATACATACATACATACATACATACATACATATGTGTGTGTGTGTATGTATATCATTTATATTCAGTGTTCAGAAACAACCCATTACGTCTGCACATGGATAAAAATTCATAAAATCAGATCTCCCGTACATGCTTTCTTGAAACCTAGGCTTGAACCTCTCATTTCACATGCTTTTGTTCACAAAACTCTTGAGGACAACATCTATACCTTATTTATTTCTTATCCTAAACCCTATTCATGCATCCTACAATTACAATAGTATCCATGGGGCCTCTTACACAAGCTACAGTAATCACAAAAAGTGTAAGAGCCCCTTTATATCATGTTTGGACTACAAAACCCTAACAAATAGGGTAACCGGGTTGTATGCAAAGAAATGAAGCTTTCTAACTCAAATCAACACCTTAAGCCCTCAAATTAGATTCAAATCAAATCTAACACATATATTCACAACTTGGAATTGATTACACATCAAAATATGGCTGCATTTGACCGTACAGTGCTGTATAACAGGAAAAATACATAAATTTTGAAGAAAAACATAGATTTTCAAATGTCAAGAGCTTGTATTTTAAATCCTCAACCATGAACAACCATTACAATGATCACTTTATGCCTTTTAAAGGCCTTTACACATCAACCACTGAACAACCACTTTTACAGCTGACTTTTTAATCTTTTATGATCACATGAAACATAAAACACACTAATTTCAAGGTTGTTAACATCACTATTGAAATGTTTTAATTTTTTGAGCTTTCAAACATTAAAAGTACATCATTAAATTAATTATGTAATGGCATAAAAATTAAAAAACATCATGAATTAATTATGTAACCACATAAGTCAAATATAATTCTATCAAGAAATTAATATCAAATAGATAATATAATCACATAACTTATACATTTCAATGTCATTGATCTTCTTCTTCATCCAACTCTTTGTCTATATCATCCAATCTAGATTCAACATTGTAAGGGTTGGTCATATCATCATCATCGTAATATCGGTTGTGTGCTCCCATCATACGGATATCATCTTCGCGAACATCGCTCCTACATCATCATGATCTAGTTCCTCCTCTTAGAGCATCTTATCCGAGGACATCATCAACTATTTGTTGATCTTGATCATCATCTACATCATCTTCTAGTTCTTTGGTATCTTCTTCTTCCACCACATTATACTTTACCGACCTTCCGCTTGGATCATGTCTAACAACAAATGACCAACCCGGTTTACCTGGAACCTCTGAGTGAAATACCTGCTCACATTGGCTTGGAAGAACATAGGGCTCATTTCCAGCTCGCTCGATCAACCTTGTATTAACTATGGTAAATCCATTGTCATGTTCGGCAATTACTCTGAAGGATCATTTCATTTAATACGTAGCATACAATAGGATATTGAATAAATGTCTGAGGACTTAAGTCTTGCCTCAAGTATATCATCAAAATCCGTGGCATCAATTTTCGAGACTGGATGTAATAGCTTCTAGATGAAACATTAGTCACGAAGACTGCAGTTATATTAGAATCACAAGTTTTCTTTATGTCATCCAACATTTTGATTTGAAATTTATGACCATTGCACCACATAGCCTTGTGGTGTTTCACTTGCAATATGTCAAACATGTAAAAATTATTACAATATCATCAATTGATAAACATATTTATTCTTGACCGAATGTATGCAAAGAAAACAATCTCAACATATATATACATCAATATAATTGAAAATAATTAAATAATATGGGTGATTAATATATTTATACGTACCTTTTTATCTCATAAACCACATGCTAAATCAATTTCCCTTTGTGTAACATTGGAATTTCCATTACGATGAGCTTCTTTAACCAATGAAGCCACACCTTCCCATGTTAATGCGTGACCAAATTGTTGACATTGTTCAATCCATACCATCATCCAATCAAGATTGTTGGCGACGTACAAATGTAGTGCATCCCACTCTCAACCAATTGTATAAAAAAAAATTGAAATTCACAAACAACGTATAATTAGTTAAATACCATAGTATATGACCTTAATTTATAATTGATATATATTGAAGATTAAAAATTAAATAAGTACAATATACATAAAAACCATATGTAAAATGTATTCCAATTAATCTCCATGACCATCTTATAATTACCTCTCACTTTCCTCAATCTACCTTTCCCCATCAGGTACTCCCCTTCAAATTTTTTAATGGAGTTGGGATCTCAAATGTGATCTACATGGATCTTTGTTGCAAAATTAGGAAGATATTCACTAATATATACCATAGTGCGGTATACCATATATCCTCAACATATATAACCCTGGAATGTGCTCTTTGTCTAACCAAAGCCTTCAAAAATTTCAAGTGCCTCTCAACCATCCACATTGACCTTGTGTGTACAGATCCACACAATTCAATCTCCTCAACCTGGTGTATGAAGTAGTGTTCTTGTGCATTGAAAAATGTTGAAGGTAGACACTTTTGCATTTCACACATTAGATGAGGAATTTTTCTCTTCCAATAATCTATATCTTCTTTATGGATTTCTTTAGATGATAGCCATCTACAAGTGATTCAAGGCGCAAATATATTAACGAGATTTAACAAAAATATACAATATATTACATAACAAGTGAAACAAATGGAAATTATAAGATCTATACAATGAATTGAACAAATATCACTACTTACCTCATATATTTTCCAAAATCATATATAACTTGTAGCATTACATTGTCAAGTTATAGGAGAGATAGAGAGCTAGAAACGTCTTACTTACAACAATTATAAAATGATCTTTCATTGTCTTTTCAAAAGTAGTAAACACAATATACTGAAAAAGTACATGTATTATACAAGTGTATATAATATACTAGAATAATTACCTTAATGAAGGTATGCTAATCATGCGTTTTCATCCCTGACCCAAATTCACCTTTCTTTGTTATTATATTGTTTATGTTTGCAGAAAATCCTGTGGGAAATCAAATTTTTAGTATGACTTCTTTTATAGCATTTCTTTGCTACTCTATTAATAACCAAGGAAAGACTTATTAATTTTCTCATCACTATTTAATTGAATAATTTTTTCTGTTGCATGATTGGCTTCTGAATGTCACTACAAATTTTGACAATTTTTTCTTTGTCATGCCTTCCATCAATATTTTCCATAACGTTTATGTTATATTCTTTCTGATATGCATTGCTTATCAGAAACAAATGCACAATTTTGCTCATTATAGTACGGCAACCTACTAAATTATCTGGGATAACTTTTCAGTCCCTGTGGAAGCCAGCCATTAATGCCTTGACAACCTTCATAAAGCATATAAGTTAAACAAATTAATAATGACAATCATTGTCAATTACAACATGAGTAAACACAACACAATATAAAAATATAAATTCAAAACATATCATATATGATAGGTAAACAATTTGATCCAATGTATAACCTTGACGATTAATTCTATTATATTCCAACTTCCATAGGCGAGGTGACATTCTTTGTGATTTTAATGTAGTCTCCTCTTTCCAATTGAAAAGATATTTTTCAGTAGTTCAATACTTATGATTTCTATGGAGGAAGTGCCTATACTCATCAAACACCTGCTTTCCTAAACTTGTTGAATATGGTGAGATTTCATTTGGGACCACAAATTGGACATGCAAATTTTCCTTTGTTTGAAGACGCAAGATCATATAATTGGATTAAATATAATTTTTATAATTATATATAATGAATAGATTTAAAAACATGCATGATATCTACTTCATAAAATTAAATATTGTTAAGTGCATTGAGCGTTGCTGTACAAAAAAATGTGACAGCCACAGGGCATCATGAATTGTCCATACAAGCATTGCATGGAATTGAAATTGTCTTTGTCCTATTGGTCTAGAGACGTCATACATAGTGACGCCATTCCATAACTTTAGTAACTCGTCGATAAGAGGCTCGATATATAAATTCATATCTTTAACTTGGTACTTACCTAGTTGAATGAACATAAACATTACATAATTATTATAACCATTTTACTGCAATATATATAAATTAATGTACATGACTATTGAATGAAAAAAATATAAGTCATTATGCAACAAATAAGACAAATGAGATGCTACTACTTTAAAGAAAATTGATATAAAAAAATACTTGGAACAATCATTGACAACATTATGTTCTCCCTTTTTATTGACATCTATGGAGGAATGTTATTGTTGATAACAAAAACAGGCCACACCAAGTAAATAGATCTCAACTCTCCAAATGGATTGACATCATCCGCTCCCAATGAAAGCCTGAGATTACGAGGTTCTTTAAAGTGTGGCCATTTTTCCTCCATGTCCCTAAATGCATAACCATCCACAGGCATTGATCTGGTGGACATTTTTAGTGAAAATTGAAGTGTCTCATTTCTCTCCAAAATCAGCACCATCAGAAATATCTTAGCGTCCTGATTCCAACGCAACTCGAACGGAGCGAAAAGGAGTCCGTTTGTGCAAGTTATGGCCAGTCAAACCTTGGGTCAAACTAGGATCAGGGGCATCCAGAAAGCGAAAAAAATGATGTTGTCAAAAGTTGTCGAAGTTGGTGTCATCGCAAAGAGCTCTTCGCAAGCTTTCCAATGCATCTCGTTTCATCAAAATCGGACACCGTAGACGCAAGTTATTGGCAGTCAAAGTTTTCAGTTGACTTGGAGGTTGACCGTATGGATGCTGACATCAGCATTCCGTACTGAACAGACTGGACCAACCATAATCTGCCAAGTGGTATCCATGTCATGGTTGTACGGACCAATCAGCAACTGACACGTGGCATCCGTATGTGAGTCAGTAGGACACGTCATCGTCTGAGTCAGCGCAGTCATCGGCCAGTCAACAATAGTTGTATCCACGTCAGCGCCCAGTCAGATTCTAGTCAGCATTTTTGGTGAATAGCATTCTACCACATGGCACCTCCTCGGCATACCACGTGGCCCAAGTCTGTTGCATCGACGGTTTTCAATTTTTAAGTTTGTTTCAAAATGTATGGTGGCGAGGGGATTCGAACCCCCTACCATTTACTCTCCGCAACGGCCGTCTACCAACTCTCCTACATACGCACGTGTAACTAGATATGGGGACAGTTGTTTTTTGTTATGTATTCGGTGTGAAGTTTGTTTTAAAATGTAATGGCCGGGAGTGGAACCCGGAACCGCGGGTTCCCCAAAAGTCTTTCTAACCAACGAGCCAGTGGACAGGTTTGTAATATATATGGCATCAGACTATTTTGTTAAGTATTAGTTAGCCGAATGCCTTATTTGAATTAAACAAACTCCCCTAACTTAAAAGCAAACTCCCTAAAATTGTAAAACAAAAACAATAACCTCCCAAAAGCCCGATAGAAAAATATTATTGAAGGGCTTAAATAATTTCTTTAAGAGATTATTAAGGATATTGTAAGATTTTTATGGGGGATTAAGTTGTTTTTTTGGAGATTATGGAAGATTTGAAAATATTATGGAGAGATAAGGTGAATATTGTAAAATCATATGGTTTTATACCATATTGAGTTAATTTTTTGTATTTAAGGGGAGTGTGAGGTGAGAGTGAGATTAAGTTTTTTTTCAGGTGATGAAGTCTTGATGCTGAGGTGATGAAAGAGAGGTCTTGTAGAGATTCTTTGAGCCATTCTTGTACGCTAGAGCACTGTTATGCTGTCGAAGTGCTTGTAGAATGGTTGTGGTGCTTTTGTAATTGATTTTGGAGTTAATCGGATCGGTCTCTCTATTGGAGTGGACCCGGAGACGTAGTCACATTTGTGACGAACTCCGTTATCAAACATTGTTTGCACTTCTCTTCTTCTCTCTCGCTTTCTCTCAGTTTGTTAATTCCTTCATTTTGTTATTTCCTTAAGTTAATTTTGATTTAATTAACTTGGAATAAACATTGTAAAAATTAAGCATTCATTTCTGCAATCTAGTCTAGATCCTATACAGATCAAGTGGTATCAGAGCTCAGTTGACTAGTATTGCAGTTATTTTTTTTTGAATGCTAACAAGATCCAGGATTCATAAGGGTGAAGGCAAGCTCGAAGACTTTAATCCTGAGATCGGGAAGCGTATAACATTTCCAAAGATGTCTGTTTCTGGAATGGAGGTTCCTGAAGAGATTAGTGAGCAGGAATTTCGAAGAGCATTCCTTGAGATGAAGGCAAAGGTGGACATACTTTTCCAAGAGAGACAAGAGCGGAAGGAACGTGAAGAAGGTTCGTCGAAGCAAGAAGATCACAAAGACAAGAAAGGGAAACAACATGGAGATGGTAGCAAGCAACCAAATCACCCCTTTTCTTCTTCTCCTCCCTCTTCTCCTTCTCCTTCTTCTCCATCTTCTCCTCATTCTATTTCTTCTAATCCTTTCAAGAGTGGGTATAAGCCTAAAATCAAATTGGATGTAAAATTTGACTTGCCTAAATATTGTGGTGAACTTAATGCTAAAAAGTTGGATGATTGGATTCAACAAGTTGAAGTCTACTGTAGAGTCCATAACCTATTAGATGATATTGATAGGATCCAATTAGCTACTCTTCGTTTAGGAGGTATAGCCTTAACCTGGTGGGAGAGTAAGTCTAAGGCAGAAGTTTCACAACATGGTAGAGTCAGTTTAACTTGGGTAAAGTTTGTTAATGCTCTTAAGAAGCAGTTTTATCCCCTAGGACATATGCAACAGTTAATGATGGACTGGCAAATGTTTAGGCAAGGGAAAGGTCAAACTGTCCAAGAGTACACCATGAATTTAGGAAGGGCTGTTGCTTTGAATGTTCCTTTGTATACCGGGACACTTTGTTGAAGTACATAGGGGTTGCATTCCTACCTTAGGCATTCCATTTTGGTATTGAACCCTTATGTAATTTGGATGGAAGTGTTTGTTCAGTGCATAGAGACAAAGGGTAAAGGATCTTTTTATTGATAAGTTTGATAATGATGTAAAGAAATCTTCTAAGGTTGCAAAGATAGGGAAAGGAAAGAAGATAGCTACAATTAAGAAGGATGATAAGCTTTCTTGCACTCATTGTGACAGGAAAGGTCATGATGAAGAACATTGTTGGCAGTTGCATCCAGAACTGAAGCCTAAGTGGGCTCAAAGGCGTAATCAGAAACAGAAAGGTAAGGAGAAAGCCTCGAATGTTGTTATGGATCTTGGTTCAGATTCAGATGATGAGACTAAGATAACAACGATGGGTCTAAAAGGTAAAGCTCCTATTTCTGGTGTTTCTGTTGCTAGTTGTGCTTCTTCATCGACAGTTAATGATTTCTCTGAAGATGTGAAAAGGAATGAGCTGTTTCATTTAAGGGTTGTTGCTAAAAATAGTAAAACTGATGCACTCATAGATAGTGGATCTTAGGTGAATTTAATTTGAAAAAGTTATAAGAACTTGGGATTAAAAACTACTAACATAAACAACCTTATCACTAAATTTGGTTGAAAATGATAAGTTACCAAAGTAACAAAAAGGCTCAATGTACCTTAAGATTAATCACTAGTAAGTTGTGGATGAAGTACAGTTTGATGTGGTTCCACTAGATATGTGTGGGATAGTTCTGGGTAGCCCTTATCTATATGATCATAAAGCTATTTTTTACAGGGAAAAGAATCATTATCATTTGTTTAAAGATGGCATTCAATATATTGTACATTCTCACAAGACTAAGACTAATCATTCTTTTACAAACACAAGGCAATTAAAGAGGGTGATTAATGCAAGTAAAGATTTAACTCTTATGTATGTCAGCATAGGTGGTTCTAGATAGGAACTTGGAGGTAGCTAACCGGGGTCGGATATTTACACGATGCACCCTTGATCTGTATGAAGATGATAATTAAGCATTGATGGTTCTTGGGTAAGAAAATGTTCATTATAAGGATCGATATGTTGTTGACTTATTCTCTTTCATTTCTGCATTATTGTTCAGCTTGATACTAGTCAATTTTTGTTGGTTAGTGGCTATGACATTTGATGTAGAAGCTTAGGGAAGTGATAGAATAATGTTTATGTTCAACAATGTTATTGCAGTCTTCATTGTGCTTGTGAGCCAGGTTTTCAGATGTACAGAGGATACAGGACAAGTGGGGAGGCCAAGTCCTCACTTAATGTCAGAGTAAATGTCACTTTTGGAGGTCCAAAAGGTCTTCAGTGGGGAGGCCTGATCTGGTGGACATTTTTAGTGAAAATTGAAGTGTCTCATTTCTCTCCAGAATCAGCACCATCAGAAAGATCTTGGCGTCCTGATTCCAACGCAACTCGAACAGAGCGAAAAGGAGTCCGTTTGTGCAAGTTATGGCTAGTCAAACCTTGGGTCAAACTAGGATCAGGGGGCATCCAGAAAGTGAAAAAAATGATGTTGTCAAAAGTTGTTTAAGTTGGCATCATCGTAAAGAGCTCGTCGCAAGCTTTCCAATGCATCTCGTTTCATCAAAATTGGACACTGTAGGCGCAAGTTATTGGCGGTCAAAGTTTTCAGTTGACTTGGAGGTTGACCGTATGGATGTTGACGTCAGCATTCCGTATTGAACAGACTGGACCAACCAGAATCTTCCAAGTTGTATCCATGTCATGGTTGTACGGACCAATCAGCAACTGACACGTGGCATCCATACGTGAGTCAGTAGGACATGTCATCATCTGAGTCAGCGCAGTCATCGGCCAGTCAACAATAGTTGTATCCACGTCAGCGCCCAGTCAGATTCTAGTTAGCATTTTTGGCGAATAGCATTCCACCACATGGCACCTCCTCGGCATGCCACGTGGCCCAAGTCTGTTGCATTGACAGTTTTCAATTTTTAAGTTTGTTTCAAAATGTATGGTGGCGGGGGGATTCGAACCCCCTACCATTTACTCTCCGCAACGACCGTCTACCAACTCTCCTACATACGCGCGTGTAACTGGATATGGGGACAGTTGTTTTTTGTTATGTATTCGGTGTGAAGTTTGTTTTAAAATGTAACGGCCGGGAGTGGAACCCGGAACCGCGGGTTCCCCAAAAGTCTTTCTAACCAACGAGCCAGCGGATAGGTTTGTAATATATATGGCATCGAACTATTTTGTTAAGTATTAGTTAGCCGAATGCCTTATTTGAATTAAACAAACTCCCCTAACTTAAAAACAAACTCCCTAAAATTGTAAAGCAAAAACAATAACCTCCCAAAAGCCCGATAGAAAAATATTATTGAAGGGCTTAAATAATTTCTTTAAGAGATTATTAAGGATATTGTAAGATTTTTATGGGGGATTAAGTTGTTTTTTTGGAGATTATGGAAGATTTGAAAATATTATGGAGAGATAAGGTGAATATTGTAAAATCATATGGTTTTATACCATATTGAGTTAATTTTTTGTATTTAAGGGGAGTGTGAGGTGAGAGTGAGATTAAGTTTTTTTTCAGGTGATGAAGTCTTGATGCTGAGGTGATGAAAGAGAGGTCTTGTAGAGATTCTTTGAGCCATTCTTATGCTAGAACAACGTATCTTTGCCGAAGTGCTTGGAGAATGGTTGTGGTGCTGTTGTAATTGATTTTTGGAGTTAATCGGATCGGTCTCTCTATTGGAGTGGACCCGGAGACGTAGTCATGTTTGTGACGAACTTCGTTATCAAACATTGTTTGCACTTCTCTTCTTCTCTCTCGCTTTCTCTCAGTTTGTTAATTCCTTCATTTTGTTATTTCCTTAAGTTAATTTTTGATTTAGTGCTTGGAATGGCTGTTGTAAAATTAAGCATTCATTTACGCAATCTGGTCTAGATCTGTCTGGATCGGGCTTTGAGAATGTCATCTCCACTTCTATTTGTGCATGGTAATCCATAAATTGTGCTAGCTTTCACACCTAAATAATCATTGCATATGTGGAATAATGGGAATATAACGAAGAATCTTGCGAGGCACCTTTTTGTTAGTTGATATGTTCGATATCTACTGATATGACATTCCAGGCATTCTGTTGCAAATTCCTGTTGTTTATGATATATAATATGATCATTGGGACATGCATCTATTGCTTGATACTCCATTCCGATATCTTTCATAATGGCACATAAATCTCGGTATGAGCGAGGTAAAATATTTGATAGTGGTAACAAAAATTCACCAATCAATCTACAACAAAAAATAATTTGTTCATATAAAGAATATTAATGGTACATATTTCATCCTTTATTTACTAGTGATGAACTAACAACAATTAAAATAGATGAAAAAAGATGACATATGACATACCTTAACATCCGTGAGATTGCTATGTTTGATAAACCATTCATAACCTTCAAGTTCAATAGCAACAATGTCTGGGTAGAGAGAAGAGTTGTTTGGGAGCCTTCATAAAGGCTCGCATGCCTTCTCAAGTACAAAGTAAATCATGATCATAAAATCATCTTGATCATCGTAGTCGACTGCCACTAAATGTGTCATGGATCAATATATTTGTATCATCTTCAAAAGCGTGTTTTCTAAGCATGATCATCTTCTTCCATCGGATCATTAACTTCATCTTCCGATATTCCATAGCTCCACATGTTCATCCAGTTGCAAAGCATTCTTGAACCGTATTAATCCACATCATACGCTTCAAGACTTCACCTTTATAATAATGAGAGACACAAATAAACCATGATCATGATCAGTGATTATATATATATATAAAATTAAAACAATATAAACATTTACAAATTCAATCAATATAAACACATATAATGAACAACTTACCAATGGACGATAATCATGCCCCCCTTCAACGTGACCATGCTGCCTACAATGTTCTCAGCTGTTGTGATTAAAAGTCGTCTCGTCTTTAAGCCCTTGCAATTATTGCAAGGACAATAACATTTCCCATCACCCTTTCTTTTCAATCTAGCCCACAATCTATCAAGTGTCTCTTCATTTGTTACGGACTAATATTATCTAACATGATTTTTCTTTAAAGCTTGACTTCTTAGATCTTCAAAAAATATCAAACTCACACTCAATAATTTTTATTCATAGACAGGTAACAAAATCTAATAATTTCGATATTTTACAACAAAAAAAATTAGCATGCAACCACCCCTACAAAAGAGAAGATAGTCTGAAGTTAATGACCCCAAAAAAACACTTTACAATGCTAATTCCAAAACTTATTAAATTCTGATTTTACTATGATTTCCAATCGTTAAGACTCCTAAAATCGGGAATATTAGACTTTCAATCGCAAACTTCCTACAATGATGGAGGTAGCGAGCTAGTAAAACAAGTGACCCATTCCTAGGAGCAACAAGTCGGAATCATCATTGCTAATATCGATACAGATTTATCCTTTTAGTTAAAGGTCACGGTGTGATAAAAAGCTAGCAACTTGTGAGCTTATCCCAGGGCCCTCAACATTGAGAGAGCCCTAATCGCACAAGGAAGCACACACTAGTAGAATGCGTCAAATAAATGACTAGGTGACTAAAAATTTTAGTCACAACAACTAAAAATGACTAAATTTTGCTTATTTTTTGCAACTCAGTTATAAATGAGTAAATAAATTACTAGTTTGGTCGTTGATTAAAAATTATTTAGTCACACAAATAAAAATGACTAAATAGTTAGTCATTTATTTAGTCACAATCCAATTGAATAAATCATTTAAGGAATCAGGAATATAGCCCGCCAAAATACTCTAAAACTTTATTAAACATACCCTAAAACTTTTGTCAAAATCTTATTTTCAGGCGTAGCCCACCAGAATGGAGTTTTCATTTTAATAAACATACTCTAAAACCTTCGTCAAAACATTATTTTCAAGCTTAGACCTCCAAAATGGAGAAGTGTTTCCATAAAGAATGACAGAAAACGGTGAGGAGATGTGCGTGAAAGGAGGCACATAAAAGATTCATTACTACTTATCTCATCTATTCTTCCCAAAAATCTTACGACAACAACTTTATTGTAATCTAGGTATTTACTTGACGTATATTTGCATAATCTCAAATTCCTTCAGAGGCTTTTGAAGTATCAATGTATCCTATATAGGGTTTAGAATGATTTATTTTAATTAAAAAAATAAATAAATGATGTATTTCCATGTAATTAGATAATTTGGAGATCTCCTAAATCTGCCCTAGCACACTATCCTCTTTGGCACTGTATTCATTACTCCAGCTACTATGGTTTTGCATGTGACATCTTTAATATCTTCATGACCGTGGCTTTTAAATAGATCTCAGTCTTTTCTTTAATCATTTTCATAGTAACCCTTGAGTTCCATAATACACCTTCAATCTCTTCTAAGAACAGTGTCTTAAGCTAGACTGCATAGTATGTATATAAAGCAAGTCCTTCATACCTGCCATTGTTCCAAACCACCAATCACTGCCTTGCATAAAATGTTGCCTCCATAAGCACAATAGCATGTTTTAAAATCATGGTTGCCAGTGATTGACCATTAAGGTCACCACTTTCATCATGAAGATACAATGGAATTTTTATCTTCAAACTCAAGGCATTATGCAAGATAACAGGGTGCTGTCGTAATAGTGGTTTACAATTCTTGAGAGGAACAAATTTTAGCTGAAATCACATATTTTCAAAAAATATAATGATTTAATCCTTAAAAAGTTCCATTTTAAGGATTCCAATTGAAGAGGGTTTTATCAAATCACCTTAGATCAAACCCCCTTGGATAGAACCTTGCTAGTTTTAAACCATACCTATAAATGCGTCTCCTTTACACCTATCAAAATGCTGATAAAAATCACTTTTGATTTAGCTTTTGGGGGATCAAATGAATTCATTTAAAATTTATTTCAAATGATTATGGTATTCCTCAGAACAAGCTATCCAATGAATATAATTTTAATATGTTTTGGTTTTGTTATGTATTTGTTTTTTAAGTTTTACTAAACATAGGTTTTTCATCGAAAATGAATTTCTTTGTTCTTCACATGTGGAAAAATAGAATATTATAAAAAAAAATGAAAAATATGAGTGCACGAATGTTAAGTCAGCAGTCAACAAAAAAAATAAAATAATTTTGACATATACAAAAAAAATTTGCAGTATTGCTCTGATGTGTGTTTTGAATTATAGTGCGTTTGACTTTGAAACATTAAAGGAAAAATATTCAAATAAAAACTATCTAACCAAGTGGGCTTACTAAATATCAGAGTTACAAATCTAAATTTGAAAGAATTAGAATTTTATCCTTCAGGGAAAAAAAGTTATACGTTATACAGTGTGCGTCACTTTTTAAAAATGTTGTTTTCTGAAAAAAATCTATTTTCATAGGAGATGGAAAAAGAAGTGCAATTTGATTCCAAAAATTTTGAAAAAAATATTTTTAGAATCTACAAAAAAAATTTGATGAGACTCTAGTTTGCACCATCTTCAAATTCCTCACAGTTTAGCCGCTATAGGTGTCCAAATGTGAAGATTTTGTTAAAAATAATAATTTTAGTGTCCAGTTTGGCCAAAAATTGTAAACCACTATTATGGGATCACCAAAATTATGAATTATTTATTGTATGATTTGATTTTCTTTCCTGTGCACTTCTTGCTAACTTCCTTTAAGATTGGGTGTGCACCCTTAGCTGCAATCTCAAACGGATCCTCACTATCCTTGAAGATTCCTTTCATGAGCATCCTTCTATAAAATCAAACTATGCCCTATAGACTGCCTACTTACTACAGGGGACTCATTGTTTCATGGTATTGTAGTTCTTAAGATCCTTAAACCTTATTGACACTACTTCACAGTCCACAAGGTATTATTCACTATTCCCCCATCTTTGATGAGTCTCAAAACACTGCTCAAACATGCAATCCACTACCTCCATTATATATTAATGGCTAAGAAGAAACATTAAACCTATGATTACCACTGTTACTTCATTTGGACATTCATTCCCTGATTGCATTTGCCTTGTTTAACACTACCAAAAGCATTTGAAAAACCATTAAGGTTAGCAAGGGGGTAAGGAAACTCACTATGAAAATCTCCACTTTACTATGCAAGGTTTGAGCTTTATTATCTTGTCACTGCTCAACCTCTTTTTGACTGTCACATCTCAAGTGACTGTCATTCTTCTTTCCATAGATTTCATTTACAAATGTCACTAAGCTACATAGTGTGCTTGTTATTGGCTACAATCTTTAGATTGCAAGATTTTGTTATTACCTACAATGTCTCAATCTTTCTGGTATTGCAACCTCACTAATCTGCTATAGTTATTGTTTATGTTTCTACGGAGGCCTAGGGTTTGTACCCTAATCATGCTCTTACCATTGCTTCTATTGGTATTAAAAAACAATCTTAAATCTTGGGTCAAAAAATTAGTTGTCTTGACAAAGTTGTGGTGTGATCTTGGATTGTATCCTAGAGTGTGTGGGAAGCTTGTGTTTGATCATTAAGGTATGTAAACCTAATCAGGGAAATGTATCCTATATATCATAGGTCTTGCTTTAATACTTTCCATAATGGTTATTAGTAGACCACATTATTATAGTTTGCGGTAACCCAAGATTGCATTCAAGTATGTAACAAACTTGGTTTTTAGTTTAAGCTATTCACTTTTAAGTAACATTCATAAAGTTTAGAAAATCTTGATCACTCTCTAGAATAGTACATTAAACATGGGTTGTGCTTGAATGCACTACATAATTGATATAACTTACAACCACTGCATATCAACGAGTTATAGGTTCTTTATTGTAGCAAGAGGTTATCACTCTTCGATCATGCTATAATTACATCTTAACTTGTTAAACTTGAGACAACCTGAATGCACCCAATGATGATTGACACCTACATTATACAACCTGGATTAACTACATTATATGAGTGCCTCCATTTCTATCACAACATAGCCACATTAAACTTGGGTCACACATGAATGCATCCTGTATTTGTTATAGCACAAATGTGCCACATGACCAATAGAGTTATGGATCACATAATTACAGTCACAAGAATATGTTCCTTAGTTGTGATCTCATGGTGATTCCACACAACAAAATTTGGACATAAAATTATCAAAACCCTAAACCTCTAAAAATGAAATCTGATGAGATGTTGCTTTAAAATATGATTTTCAAACTTGAAACTACAAATCTGACTTCACAACTGAATTCTGCAAAAAGACAATGACTACCCTCAACCTGGCAATATCTTCTTGAATTTTTTTCTGATTTTTCCCAAGAAAATTTTCCTTAGTTCTCCACAAACTATCTCAAGTAGAGCAAAACACTGTCACTTTAAATCAGTGAACTCACTTTTCTTTATGTTGGCCACAATTTGATTTTTTTCTATTTTTCATGTTTGTCGAAAATTTGATGAAACTAATAGTTGACATTTCAACAAATTTCGACGAACCCCTGGTTCATCAAAATTTCAATGAACGTCAGGGATAAACTTTCAAAAAATTGAAAATTACACATCAAATTTTACAAGCACCCGACGATACATCAAATTATACATATTTCGTCTAACAAATTTTTTGGATTTTGCAGTCAAATGAGTTAGTGCATGCACATTAAAAAGGAATTTTTAATTCCTTTGGTCAAATATTGATCTTCCTCCCCCTTTCAATCTCCACCGTCCATTCCATCTCCCTTGGCTAAATGACTAACACTTAGCCATTTTTGTAGACCACCACATTCTCAACCATTCTCAAGCATTCAACCATATGCTACCACATTCAAGCTCACACTACCATCTTGCATCCATAGCCAAATCCACCACCCTTGCATCCAAATCAAGCAAAAAACAAGTCGTTATGCTGCCGAAATTGATCTAAGAGCACACATATCAAGCCATCAATGAGGGTAAACAAATTCATCAAGCTCAAACAAGGTAATATTTTGGTATTTTATTTACAAGTTTTAGTTTCATCTTAAGCCCAATCTTGAGTGTTGTCTTTGGTTTTTTATCTCTTGCTTGAGTTTATTCCTTGCATTTTAGATGGGGTAAAAACACTGCACACATTTATGGCATGCTAGGTGGGACCCACGTCATGGGTCTGTTTCACTATTTTTTTATTGTTTCAAGTTTTGTAGGTTCAAATTTCACACACAAGGGAGAATTTTCTTGACACAAGGGTGAGTCTGCATTGATATAGGCGATCACACATTTGTCTATCCTATAGAAGGGCGATTATGCACTTTCTTATCTAGTACCTAACTTATAGAGGCAAATTTGTGGATGATGGATGGACAAATTTGTGGATGATGGATAGGCGAATTTGCGAAAAGGAAAATTTGCGGATGACAGATAGGAAAATTTGTAGACCACGGATAAGTGAATTTGTAGATAGATGAATTTGTGAATGATGGATAGATGAATTTGCAGATGACAAATAGGCGAATTTGCGGATAGGCGAATTTGCTGATAATAGATAGACGAATTTGTGAACGAGCAAATTTGAGAACAGGAGAATTTGCGAATGGGCAAACCTACCGATGGGAAAACCTGCTCCTTACAAAGGTGATCCTGCAGCCTTTATAGAGGTGAATCCACCCTCCATAGGGGCGAATCTGAGGTATTCCCGAACCTTTAATTTTTTGATTTTAGCTTCAATTTGATTTCGCTTTTGGATACTAATCAACTAACTTGTTTGTCTGTGATTGTAGTATCTTGCTAACAATTTGCACAACTTGTCCCCCACACTTTTCCAAGATCAGAGTATTAAAATTACTAATTTATCTTTTGTAGGACGATCGGTTGAAGACCCCTTTGGTTAGTCTATTTTTTGATTTCCACAATAATCTAGGCACACATAGATTAATTAAATGGTCAATATACTTTGTTTACCATGCTTAGGAGTAACTTGT
>VDFB02257261.1:0-38878 GCA_007258455.2 Sequoia sempervirens | reverse complement strand
GATCCTTTAACTTTTGGTAATCCTTATTCTAATTACAATAACTAGTCGCAACCTACATATGACCCATCACAACCTTGGAATACTACTCAACCTCACTGGCCTAACTATCAGAGCCCTCAATGGAAACCCCCACAAGGAGGTTGGCAGCAGCCACAAGGACAATGGACTCCACCTCCAGGTAACTGGCAGCAGAACCCTCAATGGAGAGGTTCTCGGCAATGGCAGAACCAACCCCCTAGATTCTTGCAGTCTCAGCAGCCACAACCTCTGGCCCTTATGCCTCCTCTTGCACCACTTGTAGCAAATACTGGCCCTCCAAAACAAACACCTATGCCTACTCAACCATTGCCAAATCCTAATAATAAGCAGCATCAACAACAACAACCTATGTATTCTGCAGAAGCTAACCAGTATCCAGCTTATGCCCTAAATATCAATGATATCCATCTCAGGTCTGGAACCACCTTCCCTGCTCCACAGCCACCTGTAATTAAAGAGATTCCAGACTCTACCGCTGAACAACCTACTGATCATGCAGAAGATATACCTATACCAGCTACTACCTCTAAGGAACCTATCCTACAACGTCAGGCTACACCACCTTTTCCTTAGAGATTACAAATTACTACACCCAAGACCATCGAAGAGCCTACCTTTGACATTTTTGATCAGTTAAAGAATGTACAAGTTCAAATTCCTCTTTTTCAAGCTATTAAAGATGTTCCAGTTTATGGAAAAGTCATTAAAGAGGCTTGTTTAAAGAAACAAGGAAGAAAGAAAAAGGATTCCCAAACTATCCATGTTCTAGGACAATTAGCTGATATTATGTTGGAGAAGGTTGTCATTCCAAAATATACTGATCCTAGAAGTCCTATAGTAAAAATAAATATCAATGGTTAGGTAGTAAGAAATGTTTTGGTTGACCTTGGTGTAGCCATTAATGTGATGACCAAGCACACTATGGAGTGTTTGAATATCCCAAACATTCGGTCTACACCGACTGTCCTACAGCTTGTTGATAGTTCCACGGTTACACCTGATGGAGTGATTGAAGATGTCATTGTCACCCTTGAAACTTGGGAATAGCCTGCTGATTTCACCATATTGTCCACTAAGGCAACCTTAGGAGGATATCCTATTATCCTAGGTAGGCCCTGGTTAGCTACAGCTGATGCCCTTATAGGATGTCATTTAGGAGACATGACAATTTCTGATGGTTAGTCAAGAAAGAAATTGGCTTTATACCCACCTATACAACCTCTACTAGATTTGTCTCAACCAATTTGGCTAGATCTAGGAGAGGAAACTAAAGAAGTTAATTCATTAGCTCAGTTAATGATGCTACAAACTGATCAATTTTCTCAGCTTCAGAGTGAAGATAACCTGCTTCTACACATTTTGCAGCTTAGTTCTGGTTTGAATAGCCAATCTATTTTGGATAGCCATTCTTAGCAATGTTTCCTATAGCAACTGGACCCTAAGAGCCATCATGATTTGCTATTATGTGATATACAGGCACCACCTTTACCAGCAACCTCAATAAATGATCTCACCAAGTAGATAGAAGTATCTCCAAGCCAATGTCTACATATTAATAATAAGTTGCCTCTGTCTCAATAAACTGCCCTAGCCACAATGTTGCAAGCCCACCACAGAGCTTTTGCATGGGACTATGGGGATATGAAGGGTTTAGACCCAAAACTCTATACACATTGCATATATATTAACAGTGACTTTAGACCTATCAGGCAGCCTCAAAGAAGAATTAATCCAGCCTTGAGAGAAATTGTTAAAGAAGAATTGCAGAAAATGTTAACAGCTAGCTTTATCTACCCAATCTCCGATAGTCAGTGGGTTTTCCCATTGGTCATTGTTCCTAAGAAAGGAGCAAAAATGGAGGGTATGTGTAGATTATAGAGAGCTCAACTTGAAAACAAAGAAATATTACTTTCCTCTTCCATTCATTGATCAAGTTCTAGATAATTTAGCTAGGAAAAAGTACTTCTCATTCTTAGATGGCTTCAGTGGGTACAATCAAATCAAGATTGCTGTTGAGGATCAAGAAAAGACTACTTTTACATGCCCTTGGGGAACCTTTGCCTATTCAGTTTTGTCTTTTGGTCTCTATAATGCTCTTGCAACTTTCCAGAGGGCAGTCATAAGTATCTTCTTTGACATCTCAAATGATTGCATGGAAATATACATGGATGAATTTACTGTTTATGGTACGCCATTTGAGGAATCTCAAGCCAACTTGGAGAAATTACTATAGAGATGTGAAGATCAGAACCTATCGTTGAATAGTCAAAAGTGCTTCATGATGATGTAGGAGGGAATAGTCCTTGGTCACTATATTTCTACTGCAGGAATTCAGGTTGATCCTGCTAAGATTGAGGTCATCTCTAAGCTATCCTCTTCTGCTAAGCAGAAAGAGGTACGAAGATTTCTAGGTTATCCTAGATACTATAGGAGATTCATCAAGGACTTCAGCCAAATAGCAGGCCCCTTATACAGTCTGTTGAAGAAAGATGCAGATTTTTCTTGGACAGAGGAATGTGAAAAAGCATTTCTTGACTTGAAAGTCACCCTTACACAGGCACATGTTCTAAAAGGACCTGATTGGTCACTTCCATTTCATATTCATACTGATGCATCGGATTATGCAATTGGAGCAGTGTTAGGGCAAAAGGATGGTTCAACAGAACATGCACTCTACTACATAAGCAAAAATCTGCAAGGGGCTGAATTAAACTACACTATTACAGAAAAAGAAATGTTGGCAATCATCTACGCCCTCAATAAATTTAGGCATTACATCACCAGTTATCAGATATTTATCCATACTGATCATGCAACAATCCGGTATCTCATGAACAAAGCCTCAATATCCGGGAGATTGGCAAGATGGTTATTGCTGATGCAGGAATTTGACATTACAATTGTGGACAAGTCAGGTAAAGCCAATGTGGTTGCTGATTTCCTTTCTAGAATTCAAAGGCAAGATGACTCTGCACTTATTGAAGACTCCTTTCCTGATGAGCACCTATTTTCAATCAAGGTTATTCATCAATTCAAAGGCAAGATGACTCTGCACTTATTGAAGACTCCTTTCCTGATGAGCACCTATTTGCAATCAAGGTTATTCATCCATGGTATGCTGATATAGCAAATTCTCTGGCCACAGGAAGAACTCCTCCTCACTTCTCCCCTAAGGAAAAGAGATTATTGGTAGAGAAAAGCTTTAACTTTTCTTGGATTGCAGATTGCATGTTTTATACAGGGCTAGATCAAGTTATGAGGAGATGTGTACAAGAGGAGGACACTCAGGATATACTGCATGCAAGCCATGATGAGCCGTATGGTGGAAATTTTGCTGCCAAAAGGACAACAATGAAAATTTTAAATACTGGTTACTATTGGCCAACTTTGCATAGAGATGTAGCCAAATATACCAGGAGATGTGACAGATGCCAACAGATGGGAAGACCAACCTGATCTGATGAGATGCTTCTATTTTCACAAGTTGTAGTTACACCCTTCGACAAATGGGGACTGGATTTTGTAGGATCAATTGATCCACCTTCCAATGGTAAGTCCTACATCCTTGTATGCACAGATTATGTCATAAAATGGGTAGAAGCTAAACTTATGAAACATGCTAGGGATAATAAAGTGGTTGAATTCCTTTATGAAGAAATATCTACTAGGTTTGGTGTCCCTAAGGAAATAGTGACAGATCAAGGAGCACAATTTACTTCTACACTTATCACAACTTTAATGAATGAATACAATATACAACACAGGAAATCAACTCCTTATCACCCCCAGGCCAATGGCCAAGTTGAGGTCACCAATAGGGACATAGAGGCCATTTTGACTAAAGTTGTAGATTTGCATAGGAAGGACTGGGCCACAAGGTTACCAGAAGCTATATGGGCCTACCGTACTACCTGGAAAACTGCTATATGATATACACCTTTTGAAATGGTGTATGGTAAAATAGTTGTGATGCCAATAGAATTTGAACATAAGACTCTAAGAACAACATTAGAGATGGACATGGACTTAAAAAAAGCACAAAAGGACAGAATCATGCAGCTCAATGCTCTGGATGAGCTCTGAAAGAATGCCCTACATCACATTGAGATAATACAAAATCAGAGAATAAGGTGGCATGATAAATACCTTAAGGAAAAGAAATTCAAAGTAGGAGATTGGGCTCTACTTTATGAATCACGATATAAGGACAATCTAGGAAAATTACATACCAGATGGTTGGGTCTGTATGAAATCGAGAATGTATTTGCTAATGGTTCAGTTCAACTTGTTACAATTGATCCTATTACATTCAAGCTGTTAGTTAATGGACACCGCCTCTGGTTGTACCATAAACTAGTCTTAAAAGAAGAATTCATGCAGCAATTCGTTCAGGATCCTACCACTAATCTTCTTGCAGCCAAAGGCTTTAGCCTTTCTCCTGCAGCTTCACCGTAATTTTGTAATGAATGCTCATAATAAAGGTTTCCTTTTTAAGGGAACCCTTTTTCTTCATTCTCACTTGTCACCACATTTCACTTCTTTATCTTCTGTCCCATCCATCCATTCCATCCATTCATCTCGTCCACCCATGTCACCCATCCACCTCATTCATCTGCACCACCCTTAATCATGATCTCATTCCCAATTGTCATCTCATGCCGAAGCAGTCATCTTTCTCAACACGTACAAGGATTTATTGAAAGGTACACAATATATTTTGTTATCACATAATTGATTTATTTCATTTTATTCATTTACTACTATGTCTATATCAGTCATTATTACCTGATCTTTGCCTATTCTTTAGTACCTATGTGGACACATGTCATACTCTAAGTAGGGGGTGGGATAATCCACTTTTAAAATCTATCCTTTCGCCGCTGCCACAACTGCTCAGATAATCTTTCTTTATTCTTTTCTGGTACATTCCAAATATGATCGCATGTTTTTCATTGTAAATCACGATTAAGACTACTAGTTTAAGTAGTTCATTTTTGGAAAAGAAGGGAAAAGGGACAACAGGATAGAAAGAACCAGAATAGAAAGGAAAATTTTTGGATTTTCAGAAAAGAGTTGAGTTCAGCTAAGGAAAAAATATGAATATGGGTGGTTAATTGGTAAGACATGAGCCTGTAGCTCATGAGTTATTAATGCAAAATCCTTAAACTGTCTAAGCATTCATCCTCTGTGGTTGGTTGAATTACTTTTTGAGTTTGGATACCTTCAATGATGAGGCTGCAGGTGAATTTTTAAGAACCCTTTCTGAAGGAGAGGCTACAGTATGGGGTCTAACAGTTACTGTAACTGAAGAAAGAATTGCAGAGGTAACTGGGCTTCCAGCCATTGGAGAGAATTTTTCTTCGGATGCTGTCTCTACAAGGGCAGAATTTACAATTCCCACTTATGGACCCTTGGAAGTCTCTAAGCAGGGATGCAAGCGAGTGTCGTTGCCTCCTCCATATCCAGAATACACTACTTTCATAATCAAGTATTTAACATGTGAAGGACATTTTTCTTACCTGCATTCTTACCATTTCAAATTGTTGAGTCATATGAGGCATGGGTTAGTTGTTAATGTTCTGAAATTTTTGTTAAAATTTCTGGAACAATGTGCCCACGGAACCCAATAGGGGAAAGATAACTCTATTGCCCACCATGGCCTTATAAAACTATTGATTGAACACTCTTTGAGAGATGTATCACCTCTTTCCTAGCAAGAATTTGTTTCCCAAAAGAGCCTGCAACTTCTAGAACCCCCTAGGGCACTTACCCCATGACCTCAGAAAAAGAAAGAGGAAATGGCATCTACTCTTAAGAGAACAAGGCAAAGGTCATCTGCTCTTGCAACACCTAGTCTTGCAGCTCTCACACCAGAGTGCTCTGCCCGGGTGCAAACTAGGCCTACTAGTAGGAGAGAAAAAGGGAAAACAAAGGCAAGAGAGTCATTTGGGGTGGAACAAACCCCATAATCTGACCCTCGTTCTCAGAAAAGGAAACACTCTTCTCCTACAACATCTTCTCCTATAGCAACACCTGTTGCCATCACCAGTTCACCATCATCCTCTGATAAGGTAGAACCCTCTAGGCAGTTCAGAAAGAGGAAGGCTACGAGAGCACTGCCAGCAACCGTAACATTGCCAAGAAGAGTTTCCACAAGGAAACAATGTAAAGCCTCCCCTGCTTCACCTCAACCTGAGGTTATTATAATTTTAGAAGAATCTGTAGAGTCTGAATATGATGTTTCTCAGAATGTGTCTGAGAGTACTGCACAGAGTTCATTTGTTATTCCTGAAGACGAACAAATTGAGACAAGGGAAGTTGAGCATAATGAAAGGGGGGTACCAAGTCTCGATGACTTGGCTACTGCGGCTATGTAGATTTTAGAGGAAGCATAGTCTTCTCCACTGCAGCAACAAGAATTCATCCTACAGCAAGAGGAGGAACAGACTGAACAATTGGAAGTGGCCAATGAAGCTTCATTTCCCCCAATAACTTGTCAAGCCATTGTTGTCTACAAAAAGACATTTTTGATTGAATTTTTGGAATATTTCAAAGCTACATGGAGACCGGTTACATTGCAAACCCTAAGTTTCCGCCACCTAGCCAAGACTGAAATGCAACAAAGTCTTTGGGAGGAAGAAAAGAAGAAACTAAAAAAGGAAATTGAAAGGCAGAAATAGGAAATTCAGGAGTTAAAGGAGAAAATGGATGAAATGTTGAAGGTAACTGGTCAGATTATGGAATGCAGACCACCACCTAGATTTTATGCTCTGTGTCTCAAAGAACAATTTTTGTGGTTCCAATTAATGATAATTTCCATAAATCTAGATCCTATTATTCACACTGCTAAAGAATTCTACGATGCATACCAGGCAGCTCCTAATTGGCTAAGGAATTCTTTGTGTGAATTTTATTTATATGGCTTTATAATTCCATTTGAAACAGAGTGGAATCCCCTTCTATACATTGGCGACATCCATTTGAGATCACTTATGTCTTAGACAACAAATGAAGAAAATTATGGCAGGCAATGGGAAGCATATGAAGAAGCCAAAAGGAATGAGCATGTTCCATTGCGCCCTGAGAGTTCAGACCCCCATACAATGTTGAAAACTTGGCTTACTGTGGCATATGGCTTTAATAATGATACAACCAGGATGAAAATATTTGATCTCATAAAACAGGTATATGATGAGTTTCAGGAACAGACATACTCATTTTGGAAGCTGTCATACTCCAGAATTGAGAAGAGGTGGGAGAGATTAACTGTTGGGTTAAGAAGGTTTGAGCCTCACAGTCCCCTAAATTTTATGGAAGCTCTCAAATGATCAAGCAGATACATACAGTTGGGCCTTCAGAAGAGGTTTGAATTGTGGTTTCCCTTGACATTTAGACCTCCTATGCTAATGTGGCCTCTTTATCCCTACCAAGCTACAAATATTAATGAAGATACAGAAGCTCGTAGGTATGAAAGGTGGCAGAGTTTTAGAGGTTTTTATTACAAATTTGGAACTCCATTTTAGAGTCATGCCACAACCACTGATTTCAGAGAGACCACCAGAAAGTTTAATGCTGGAGGACCAGCATTGGGTTAAGTAGGGGGAAAATGATGAGCCCAAAATATGCTCACATTTTGGATATCATGGTGTATTTTTACTACCCTCACTTTTGTTGATTCATGGTTGTTTAACTCTTTTGAAACCTTTTATTGGGGGATATCCTATAGCAATACACTTTCATGTTCCTGCAGCCTATCATAATGACATGTCTATATTTATTACCCCGTTTGACTCCCCAAATGACTGGTATAACGCATGTAGTTTTTGAATAATGGAATAGATTTAAACATGTGATTAAAGAATGGATATTGTGTACGTGCCGTGCGTCTTTTCTTTCGCATCTGTTACCTTGTGTTTCGCAGGTTGTTGAAGAAAGTATGATAGAGTCAAGTGCAGCCGATCTCAGCCTTGCAGTAAAGTCCATTTCCTACACGACTTCGAGGAAGCTCTGGCGAAGACTCTTTGACCGAAACTGTTGGGAAGGATTTTAAATATTAGTTAATCTAGAAAGAGTGGAGTGCTAGATTCTCTCTGGGTCGGGTTGAACAGATAAACTCATTTATGAAGTCTATTCCTTGATTTCGGGATACATTTTACATCCACGTCTTTCTCTGTTAGGGTGGGTTAGTTAGTTGTTTTCTTGATTTAAATAAGTGTTCCTCCTGTGTGAGTGAGCAAGCATAGTGAGATAGAAGGATATCATGTAAAAGTTAGTATGATAATAAAAATAGAGTCTGTATGACAAGAGACAGAGTTTTTTGTTAGTTTTCATATGAACAGAACAATGTATACCATTATGAGTTTATGAATAAAATTCGATGAAGTTATGAGTTCAGTACTTGCATAATTAGTTGATGCTTGCTAAGGGGGCCCACTTAGTAAGTATCTTTAGTTAGTTAGTTAGCCGTTCATTTTTTGTTGATCATAAGTTAGATTTCATCTTTGAAATTTTTGTGCAAACTCAGTCTTATATTGTTCCTGCAGCATCAGGAATCCATCCATGTGTTTGTTCCTACAGCATAAGGCCAGTTCATAGTTTGTTTCTCAGTCGTAGCTGTTATGATTTCTACTTTGGTTAAATTATGGATGAGTTAAGAGAACTTTGCATTACCTTCCTGTAGCATAGGTAGAATTTCTTTCCAAGTATTTATTTTTCATAGGTTGTGACTGAAACTGGTTCTTAGTGCACATATAGTGCTACTCCATTTAAAGTATACGTTCCCTGGTTTGACAAGTAAATGAACGACCATGAAGAGATATTAGTCGCCTACTGGAATGTCCAATTCCCATGATAGGTTTTGTTGTGATTTTCATATCCTTTTGTGGGCGCGACCAATGATGTTGATTCTAAGCATAAGAATATTATATATTATATATGGTCTATATTGACCTCAAATCCATAGATCCCTTATGTGACATCTTTTTCTTGTTGTGTATCTTTGTATTGGGGAAACCCCTTGTCATAAGCTAGATTTTTTGGGAACATATCATTGGTATAACACTTCCCATATAATCTCTCATCACCTTATCATATTGCATTTATGGGTATGTGCAGGATCATCATGGAAAAAATAGGTCATTAAGTGGTGAAAAATTTAGAAAAATCAGAGTTAGGCAATTGGACGTAAAAATTTAAATATGTTATCTATATTATTTCAAAAATATGTAATAATATAATCTATAGCAAGGGTGTGTGCAAGAAGTTGAGTCCACTTTTTGGCCAAAAAGTGGAAGTGTTTTCCCTAATTTTCAGCATTTGACACATTTGACCTTGCACCTAGCTAACTTAGATGAAATCTTAAAAAGTCACTAATCATAAAATGTGAAAGGCTTTGGAGCCCAGCTCTCAAATATGTAATTTATTTCCCAATACCCGTGACAGGCCAAATTGAGTTTAATAGGCATTTAAAACCAATCGCTTAAAAGCCATTTTTACCATAACATGCACGGTAATGACATCCATATTTTGACTTAAATTATTGTATTATTCTAAACTTTTGGGAAAAGTTTTATGACTAACAAGCTTGTTCATATTTTGCAAAATTTTACCAAATTCTTTTTCGTTAAATTTCATTAGGCAGACTATCGCTTTGAAAAAATTATGTATGACATGCATGACCTAAACTTATCATTTTTGATTTATTTTTAAATTGAAAAAGAATATTCTGAAGTTTGTTCTCGCAATCCGCTTTGTCAAAACATTATGTTGATCAAAAAGTTATGAAAATAGTAAAACCTCCTCGGATATTTAAATTTTATGGACCAATTTTATTAGAAATTAATTGAAAATAGAAAAATAATTCAATTGTAAAACAAATTACATATTTAGAATCTACATTGTTTCATCTTAAAATGGGTTTCAATTTCGGCCAGAAAATTCTACAAAAAGGTCAGCTGCCCATATGTCCAAAGTCGGCATTTTTCTTTGACATCGTTTAGGGCCTTCAACTCAGAGGTCAAACTGTGTCAAGGCCTAGGTTCGTGACTTCCAATGCTTTTCCGAACCAAAAACCTTGGCAAAAACTCCTGACCAATGCAAAACAAAAATTCAATTTAAAATGGGATCCCGATTATAAAATGGGATCTCGTTTATTAATAAACGGGATCCCGTATTATAATCGGGATCCCATTCCCATCTGACAGTATTCGGACCATTGTAAATGGATCGGGATCCTATTTCATAAATGGGATCCTGTTACCTTCACAATGGCTCTGACATTCAATGTCGATGAATGGGATCCCGATTATAGAGCGGGATCCCGCTTATTAATAAATGGGATCCCATTTTATAATCGGGATCCCATTTTATAGTAAGTGGGATCCCGTTTTATAAATGGGATCCTATTTATTTTATTTAAATACACTATGCAAAATTACTGTGAAGTCTGCAACTTTGCAACTTCATATGTACGACCAAGAGCACTAAAAATGAATTATTTTTCATAAGTTATTGTATTTACAGGTGGTGAATTTGATTTTTGGTTGATTTTATGAAAGGGAGCATCATCTACACCATTTTTGAAGTGAAATTGTGTTATTTTTGTGCTTGTTTGGAGGAACAAAAGGTTTCAATTTGCAATATGGATTGAATTTTTCAAAGGAAACATGAAGAAAACAATTTTTAAAGTGGAATTGTGGTAGTTTTCTACTTGTTTTGAGGAACACAAGAGGAATAATTTTGTCCTAATAGGTATTCAACTTCCAATTTGGATTGAATATTTTGAAGTATTTCACTATTAACATTCATTTATGCTTGAGAATTTTATAATTATGGGAGATAAAGCTCCTAATAAGAGAAGAAAGACATTGACTCCTCAAGAAGTTGAAGCAAATAGAGAAAAAGAGAGACAAAGAGAAAGAGAAAGAAGAATGAGAATGAAATCAATGAACGATGGTGGAGCAACCAATTCAACAACTATTGAAGATGAAAACATTGAAGATACCATAGTTGTAGATGAAGCTAATTTGCAAGGAGTCAATTTGGAGAAGAACATGATTATACAAACAAGTCCTACTATGTCTTCAAATCCCTCTTTGAATGTTAAGGAGAATGTTTCAATATGCACAAATCCAGGTACGTCTTCAAATCCACATGTTAGTGAAATGGTAAATTTGTATGTAGAAGTTTTACAAGATGTTGGATTTAATGATGTTGACATTGACTATATTCAAAGAGATGAAACTTTTATAGAATTTGTGGTTGAAACAAAAAAGAAAAATATTTTGTTGCAAATGAAAATCAAAATGATCATTTCTTGAAAATGAAAAACAAACCTATATTTTTATGAAATGAAACAAAAATGAAAAAACTATTTTGTTGATGAAATGAAGATGAAAAATGTTCATTTTATTGATGAAAATGAAAATGAAAAACCGCTTTATTGATGAAAATGAAATGAAAACCGCTTTGTTGATGAAAAATGAAAATGAGAACCATTTTGTTGATGAAAATGAAGATGAGTAATGAAATGAAAACCGCTGGTTGTTGAAAATGAAAACAAAAATCGTTTTGTTGATGAAAATGAAAATGAAAACCATTTTGTTCATGAAAATAAAAATGAAAATCATTTTGTTGATGAAAATGTAAATCATTTTGAAGTTGAAAATGAAGATAAAGATGAAAATCTAGAATGTGATGTTGAATTTAATGAAAATACTTTTTAAAAAATTGAAAGTGGTGTTTTCGATAATCTTCCTGGTCAAATTTCTCGAAGGCAAATAAGAACACATATGAATAGAATATACAACAAATTCTTTTGACGAAAAATTTCCCATTTCAATGTCAACTAATGATACAATTAATGAGAATGCAAAAAATGAGGAAAGCAATGAAAAGGTTAGGCTTTTATGTTAAACCAAAAAGAAAAGATCAATCATTAAACATGTTATGTCTACTGTTGCTAGTGCCATTCAATCTATTGGGAAAAATAGTCGATCTAAAGATAAAAACGCAGCAAGAAGAGCTATAACTACTACTATAGTTAATAAAACAACTTTGAATAAAAGAATGGTAAGCAATATTAGTGAAGTTTTAAAAATGCATCCTAAAACATTACTAAGAGCGGAAAAAAGAAGAGAAAGTATAGAAAATGATCCTATCAATCAATGTTGGAGTTTTAGTGGACGACTACCAAGGTCTGATATAAAATTGAATGTTGAAATTAAATCTTTGATCAAAAAATATTGGCATGATAATACTAGGGTTTCATCTAATGCTAGAGATGTTTTAAAATTAAGGGTGGGGTCCAAAGTTCGCGATCCTCAACCAAAACACCTATTAGATACAACACAAACTGAATTTTATAGAAAATTTTGTAGCGATTCAGTGTTACCTGGTAATATTAAAATAAGTCAAAGGTCTTTTGGAAAATGTAAACCCTGGTATGTAAAAATTAATAAGCAACGAATATCTTGTTGTTGTAAAATACATGTTCAATTTTGTTATTTTTATGATGTTTTTCGATATATACGTTGTACCTTGCATTCTAACATGATTATATAGGATTGTGGTATTGATATGCCACTTGGAATAAGAGAGTTTATTTCTGTGTTTTTGTGAAAAAATCTAATGATAAATTATTTTATTTAAGTTCTTGTATTTCCTCGACAATGCATTAATCAAGGAAATCTTTCATTTTAAGAATTTGTTTGCATGAAAGTGTTGATCATGATTTTGGACAACAATTAGTAGACGTCAAAAGATTTAGGAATGTTCACTATTCTTTAAAAGATGGAAAAATAGGAAAGCGTTGTGATTTAGTTACATAAAAAGTTAGTGTGCATGCATTTATGAGTGAATTTACTAATAAAATTGTACCAAAATATGTTATGCACTCTAAACATGCTCGATGGCTTGATGGCCAATTTTGCGCATGTAGAAACACATTTCCAATTGGTACTATACTTTCAGTGGTTGATTTTGCAGAGAATTATACTCTCGCTCCACAAGAGGAAATTCAATCTCAATATTATAATTCTGTGCAAGTAGCTATGTTTGTCCATATTGTTTATAGACATGCAGATGATAGCACCGAGGATGATAGAAAAGTTTTGAGGGAGTATCATTTTTATTTGAGTGACAATCGGTTACACTCATCAGAGCTTGTTCAATATTGTTTTAGTATATTTTATAGAAATTTAAGAGAGAAAGAGGAATCCATATGAAGGTCACCCCATATGGTCAGATAATTGTAATGTGGGCAGTTCAAAATGCTAGAATGTTCTATTGGTTATAGGGTCTACAAGGAACTTAATGTCCAACATATATGGAGTTTTTTTTGCCGGGCATGGTAAAGGAGAACATGATGGAGCCGGTGCGGTGTCAAAAGAATTTTACAGAGAACAATTAAAATTCAAGGATTCAAGAAAATTTAAAATGCACCTAAGATTGTGGATTGGTGTAATAGAAGATTATCTGCACCTGGTTCGAGTGATTACTCTATAGTTCATCGATTCTTTTGGTTGGTGGAAGAAGAGAACATTGTATCTAGAGTTGATTGTGAGACAATTAGTGGATCTACTAAATGGCATTCATTTAGGAGTGCGACAGCAAGCACATGGACTATTTGGACAAGGGAGCTTGTATGTTTTTGCCATTTTTGTATCTTAGGAGATTGGGAAGCTTGTGAAAATATAGAATGGGTTGAATAGTTGGAGCAAAGATTGTTGACACCTGTAGAAGCACATAATCAATATGAAAGAACTATTGAAGAAAAATGATCAATTGTTTGCAGATCTCAAGATTATGATCGTTTTAGGACCTTGTACGAGAAGGTAATTTTAATTTAATTTATTTCTACTTTTATTTTGCTTTATTGCTATTTTTAATACTAAATTAGTTATATGGATATGCACAAGTTATTAACCTAATTTGTTATGTGACATGTGTATGCGCTTATTGCACCTCGAGGGGAAATTGAAGAGCAAATTAGAATATTAGTTGGCTCTGTGTGGAAACTAAACATAAGTTAATAACACCTCGAGAAGATGATGATGGATTTCATTATCCAACAGGTACAGTGATCCCCTTAAGACACCCCCTTAAGCAAATTTTGATAACAAGTTTTAGATCCCCTTAAGCAATTTTTTAGAACAAGTCTTTGGTCCCCTTAAGAAAATTTTGAGAAGTTATTTGATGGTGGTTTTTGAACATGTTTTCCAATAGGATCAGTGGTGGTTTTGGCACTTGGCTATGAAAATACTTGAGAAGAAAGAATGGTCTACCAAGTAAATGTAAGACTATGAAACACTAATAAAAAGATTATGCATTACTACATTTGGTGGTGGCAACAAATATAAAACTAGAGCTGTATCGTGGAAGACCTTCAAAAATTCCCCATGGTCAATTTCTATGGAAGAGCATGAGGCAATCATAGATGCATTGCCAAAAAGAGAGGATGCAGATTATACAATGGAATAAGTAAATAAAGGTAAATATAGTTTTAGTTTTATTTTGTCATTTTAAATACATGTTTCGACATTGGCCAAGTGTGTTATTAGTTGAAATTGATTTAAATTGTTCTTTTATATATCCTTAAGGCATAATCACAAAAGGATCTATCCATGCAACTAACCTAGACAAATAACATGGAATACTTGGTAAAAATAGGTAATTATCACCAATTATATTTAAATACATGTTTTGATTACATATTGATATTGTTTGGACATTAATAGTTAAAATTGATTTATTTTCATTTTTTGTATCCTTAAGCCATCATTGCATTGATCTCATACTTTGAAACAAAAAGGAGAGGATGCCTCGATTCAACCTACACACATGTGTGGAATACTTTTAAATGCAAGTACTTGAGTTCTGTACATATAGATAGTTTTATATAAATTAAAATATGTATGTTTTGATGATTTCATTGATATTGCTTGTACCTTTTTGATATTAGGTGGTGTGAAGACCTACTACATTCTAGCCACGAGTTTGAGATGTTCTTCAGATGGCATATCCAAATTTTGTAAACATCATTTTGAGATGACATATATGTACGATACATACTTACAAAATTAAACATACTCTATGTACTTCTATGTATCAAATCAATATTCTATATATTTAGGCGTATTATGGCCCCTTAATACATCCCCTTAAGATGTTCTATTATGACCCTTTTAGACATCCCCTTAATTAACATGTTCTATTATGACCCCTTTAGACATCCCCTTAAGACCCCTTAAGACATCCCCTTAATTACACGTTCTATTATGACCCCTTTAGACATCCCCTTAAGACATATTATAACCCTTAATACATCCCCTAAGATGTTCTATTATGACCCCTTTTAGACATCCCCTTAATTAACATGTTCTATTATGACCCCTTTAGACATCCCCTTAAGACCCCTTAAGACATCCCCTTAATTAACACGTTCTATTATGACCCCTTTAGACATCCCCTTAAGACATATTATAACCCCTTAAGACATCCCCTTCAGACATTCTATTATGACCCTTTTAGACATCCCCTTAATTAACATGTTCTATTATGACCCCTTTAAACATCCCCTTAAGACCCCTTAAGACATCCCCTTAATTAACACGTTCTATTATGACCCCTTTAGACATCCCCTTAAGACATATTATAACCCCTTTAGACATCCCCTTAAGACGTTCTATTATGACCCCTTTAGACATCCCCATAAGACCCCTTAAGACATCCCCTTAATTAACACGTTCTATTATGACCCTTTTAGACATCCCCTTAAGACATATTATAACCCCTTAAGACATCCCTTTAAGACATTCTATTATGACCCCTTTAGACACCCCCTTAAGACATCATTATTTGTTTTGACAACTTATAAATTAGTGTTAGATGAACTATTATTTATAATATTTATTAATGCTTTTATTCTCTAATCTTCTATGGTATTGTTATGGTTAGGATTAGAATTTTAATTAGAGTTAGAATTGAACCCTGATTCTAACTATAATACTAATTGAACCCTAACCCTAACCGTTATTAGAACCCAACCCTTATTGAACCCTTACCCTGTCCTAAAATTAATCCTATCCCTAAGCCTTGTTGTATCTAACCCTAATTGAAACCTAACCCTAACTCTAGTTGTGTCCTAATCCTAACCTTTACCCAAAGCTTTATCCTATAACCCTAACCTTAATCTTAATTGAATTCTAATCCTAATTGAACCCTTTTGAACCCTAACCCTAAATCTAACCTTGATCTAACCCTATGCTAACCATTACTCCAAGCTTTATCTTAGAATTTTGATTGAACCCCAATCCTAACAAAGTCATAATCATAATCATAACCCAATTGTAAATAATAATAATGTTATATAAATTTTTTCATATGATAAAGTTATATGTGAATATAATTCTTAATTACATTTATTTTTAAATATAGATATGCTAGCTTTAAATATATTGCTTTAAAAAATTATTTTATGTGTAATAATAAATTTATTATATTTTCTTTGTATTTAATTTTATAATTTTAAATTGATTTTAGATGTCCATTTATTATGAAAAACTTATCTATTTAAGTTGCCATATTTTTGTACAATAAAACCTTTAGTATAGCCTTAGAATTTTAATATTTATTTACATATATATGTTAATTTTGAATAAAATAGAATATTAGTGATTTTTCCTTTTTGAAATGTTCTTAATTTTTTTAAAAATATTGAAGATTTTTTATGTTGGAGGATTTCTACTATTCATGTACAGTGTTAATTCATGTGTATTTTGAGCAATCATTATTATAGTTGAAGATTATTTTTATTTTATAACTGTTTTTTCCTTTTTGACATGTTCTCAATTTTTCCTATAGTTAAATTTGACATGTTAAAGACTTTCATTACCAACTTGATATTAATCTAAATATGCAGTAATCCAAAGACTTTACATTCACATGATTATTTCCAAATAATATTAAAATAATAACTTATGTAGATTTTGGAAGTGCATCTGCACATTTTAAGCATAAGATCCATGTGCACTTGACCCATATTTTAACGCAATTCAGGTTTAGACCCTAAATTTCTAGTATATAAATAGATTTCTTTTGTTTGTAAATTATGATTTATTGACTGATTATTGTAAATATTAAAATGTCCTATATTAATCCATGTATGAGATCACTAAATTTCACATTAATGTCTTGACTATGAACATAAAATGCATAAATGTACATGTGTAAATTAAAAGTTCAAACAATAATAAAGTCCATAATTTATATAACATATTAAGTGCATGAAACCAATATATTAAGCGCACATGAAATAAAGTCCAACAAAGTACATGATCAATAGGAAATATAGTCCATGAAATAAACAAATATAACACATAAAATCACATGTTTCTAGGTCATGTATTGTCTCTATAATCAAGAGACCTCTTCACACCATGCGGACTATGTGGATGACCTGAAACACTCTGTACATAAGAGAAAGATGAAATTAGATGTAAGACAATAAAAAATGATTTAATGACAATTTAATTTATAATCCATCAGAAAATTAAATTACCATCATATCTACATCTGGATGCTTTGGTGCACCTGAAGAAACCTCTAAATTATCTAAATCAATCTACATAAACAAGACAAAGAAATTTGAAATTGGATTGCGAATATTATTGAATGGATCCATGTGATCTTTAAGATATGAGTGAACCTACATTAGATTTGTAATTTCAAGATGTAAGATACATGTTTAGGAAATACCTTTAAACCATTCAACATAAATGGCCTTAAATAATTGAAATAGGATGATAAAATTATATGTAAGCCTCATTTATATGTCTAAAGCACATGTTACTTGAATGAAAATACAATTAACTATTGATATTGTATAATCTTGCAGGATCTTATTATTGTTAAATTTGGTTGGGCCTTGGGCAACTTTGATCACCAAATTTTAAGAACTTCTTTGATCCCCTTAAGAAATGTCATATTGGAACCCCTTAAGAAAATTGAATTACAATTTAGGGTGACAGGATGGCTTAAGGGGATTTACGTCTAGTGAGGTCCTAGGAGAAAATGGCATGGCTCAAGTGAATAAAATTTGGTGAAGTTGTCCAAGGCAACCAAATTTCATTAAGAGCATTTAAAGAAAAAATGATGGCTTTAGGGTTTAGGGTTTAGACTTTAGAGTTTAGGGTTTAGGGTAATAGGATAGCTTAAGGGGATTTACATGCAGTAAGATCCTAGGAAAAAATTACATGGCATAAGGTAATGAAATTTGGTGGAGTTGCCTAAGGCAACCAAATTTCATTAAGAGCCTAAGAAAAAATGATGGCTTTAGGGTTTATGGTTTAGACTTTAGAGTTTAGGTTTTAGGGATTTAGGATAACTTAAGGGGATATATGTAGTAAGATCCTAGGAAAAAATTACATGGCATAAGGGAATGAAATTTGGTGGTGTTGCCTAAGGCAACCAAATTTCATTAAAAGCCTAAGAAAAAATGATGGCTTTAGGGTTTACGGTTTAGAATTTAGAGTTTAGGGTTTAGGGTTTAGGGTAATAGGATAACTTAAGGGGATATATGTAGTAAGATCCTAGGACAAAATTACATGGCATAAGGGAAGGAAATATGGTGGAGTTTCCTAAGGCAACCAAATTTCATTAAGAGCCTAAGAAAAAATGATGGCTTTAGGGTTTAGGGTTTAGACTTTAGAGTTTAGGGTTTAGGGTAATAGGATAACTTAAGGGTATATATGTAGTAAGATCCTAAGACAAAATTACATGGCAAAAGGGAATAAAATATGGTGGATTTTCCTAAGACAACCAAATTTCACTTTATGATCCTGGGTAGGACAAAATGAATGGTTTAGTGTTTAGGGTTTAGGGTTTAGAATTTGGAATATTTAATGAACTTGCAAGTTAGTGAAGAACATTTTCTTGTGGAATAGTTGATTGAGATCTACTCAAATGTTTCAACTGACCAACCTAGATCATGATGGCAACCTTGATCACCAAATTTTAAGAACTTCTTTGATCCCCTTAAGAAAATTGAATTGCGATTTAGGGTGACAGGATGGCTTAAGGGGATTTACGTCTAGTGATGTCCTAGGAGAAAATGACATGGCTCAAATGAATAAAATTTGGTGAAGTTTCCCAAGGCAACCAAATTCCATTAAGAGGCTTTAAAAAAAAAATGGTGGCTTTAGGGTTTAGGGTTTAGACTTTAGAGTTCAGGGTTTAGGGTAATAGGATAACTTAAGGGGATGTACATGTAGTAAGATCCCAGGACAAAATTACATGGCATAAGGGAATGAAATATGGCGTATTTTCCTAAGACAACCAAATTTCACTTTATGGTGTTGGGTAGGACAAAATTAATGGTTTAGTGTTTAGGGTTTAGATTTTAGAGTTCAGAGTTTAGGGTTTACAAAACTTAGGGTAAAGTTTTGGTGTTCCTTGGAATATTTAATGAACTTGCAAGTTAGTGAAGAACATTTTCTTGTGGAATAGTTGATTGGGATCTACTCTTGTTTCACCTGACCAACCTAGATCATGAAATCTCATTCATATTATAATCTTGCACGATCTTATTACTGTTAAATTCGGTTGCCTTGGGCAACTTCACCAAATTTTAAGAACTTCTTTGATCCCTTTAAGAAATGTGTCATATTGGGACCCCTTAAGAAATTGATTTACAATTTAAGGTGATAGGATGGCTTAAGGGGATCTAGATGTCTAGTGAGGTCCAAATTTAGTCATACTATAGCCTCATTGGTTCCATCTAGCTCTGGGTCAAAAGTGTTTACCCCTCTAATAAAAAAAAGTATCATGATGTTAAAAATAAATCAATCTATACATATGACAAAAATAAAATAATCTTAAATGTAACCCATACTCTAACAATAATAGAATGCTAAATGATCCCCACCCCTAACCATATCCTAATTGAATTGCAAACCTAATTGAAACTTAATTAAATTATAACCTTTACCTAATCTTAAATGTATTCCTATATTATATTATATTTAAATTAATTTATATTTGTATTATAATTATATTAATATTTACTATATATTCCTAATTGTAACCTAACTATTTACTACAAACCTAATTGAATCTTAAGCCTAATCCTCATTAAAACCCCAAGTAAATTGTAACATTACCTATCCTTAATTGTAATCTTATATTATATTTTATGATATTAAATATTTATATTATTTAATATATTATATTAAATATAATATATTAAATAATATAAATATTTAATTATATTTCTTTTATATGAATCATCCTCATGTCTCTAAATTGTAATAATAACATGTAGTTCCTCCAAACTATCATCATGTACCTCCTCCCTTTCCCATGTAATAGGTGTACCTTGTAGGTGTTAAATGGTTCCATCTTGGTCTCCTTATTGATGCATTTCTATCCTTCCACATAAATCTATATAGTATCAAAATATAGGTAATTTTATGGTTATTGAATCTCTCTTAATTGCTAAAGAATCCATTATGATTGAGGATGGGTGGATTATTATCTAGGATCACATCTTAAAAATCCTCTAGAGGTCACGTGGTATGTTTTTCTTAATACATATATTCCCATACAAACCTCTTTCCATGTATTATCAACACACCTATATAATAGACACCTTCCTAGATTTAAATTTCATATGATATATATGTACCCAAGTGTTTCCAATTGGAATTGCTATAATTATACTTTTAAGGCATTCTAGATATTCAAAATAGTTTTGATAAATCTACCAAATAGACCCATTCTTGACATTGAACCTACATAATTTTAGGTATGTCCAATGAAAGATTAGGGTCTAGGGTTCATAAATTTCAAATGCTTTAGTGTTATGGGTTTAGATTTTACAATTTAGGGTTTAGGGTTTAGCAAACTTAGGGTGAAGTTTGGGTGGCGCTTGGCATAATTTAGACTTGCAAGTTAGTGTCAATTGGAATCGATTGTACGCATTTAGATTTACGAATTTGCTAACTAAATTTGCAAAAAAATCAAGATAAACTTTATGAATTTTAACTATTCTTTAACATATTGATTTCTAATCTAATTATAATTTAATATTGAAACTAAAGTTTAATATATATCATTTTTCCATACAAAGCAGATAAAATTTAAAACATCTAAGCAATGCGAATGATTTTTTTTTAGCTCGAAATTACCTAGTTTTCAAAATCAAAATGATTTGTTCGATTCCAATTTAGGGTTTTAACATTTTTTTTTGTTCCAATTCAATTTAGGGTTTCAATTTTAAACAATTAGGGTTTTTCATGCAATCTTTTCGTTTCAATTCAAACTAGGGTTTTTTCGTTTGATTTGAATTCAGGAGCTTGATTTGGATTTGTAAATGCAATATTTTTATTTGATTTTGATTTCTAGGGTTTTGAAATGCAATTTTTTTTGTTTTCTTTCAATTAGGGTTTTCAAATTCAATTTTTTTTTGGGTTTAATCGAACAATTTAGGTTTCAATAGGTAAATTTTGTTTCTAAGAAATAATTCAAGGTTCTTTTTTCATTTTTATTAAAAAACCTTTAGGTTTCATTGCATTTTTTCGTCTATTTTTACAATTATTCAATTCTACTATAACAGTTAAAAAAATGCTTAGAACGTGAAATAAATTAAAAAAAACATGCTAAATTAACTTATTTTTTTGAAATTTTCAATTCAAAATAGAAAAATGCAAAAAAATGGCATGTAGGTGGGTACCTGTTGTTGATCATTGGGGTTACTATCACTAGTACTCGGGGTCCCATCCGCTGAGCAGTGAAATCAATCTTTTAAAAAAATATATATCAATATAAAATGGGATCCTGATTTATAAAAAATGGGATCCCGATTTCTATAAATCGGGATCCCATTTTTTATAAATCGAGATCCCGTTCCTTTTCCATTGGTTTGGGATCCTATGAGAAACGGGATCCCGAGTTTTAAAAAGCAGGATCCCGAACCGTAACGGGATCTCAATTTTTAAAAATTTGGATCCTGTTTATTATAATCGGGATCCCGTTTCCTCAATGTCGATTTCAATTTTTTGGTGAAGGAAAAAACTTCCATGTTTCGTGGACTCAACTTTGTGCACTTACCCGCAAATTGAATCTAGTTTCTAAACTACTAGGTTTATTTTTTTCTTAAATCTATTTGGTGAAAATTTGAAATTTCAATGTAGTAATACTTAAATTTTAGGGAAAAAATAAGAAGTAGGCATCTGTCTATCCACCCTAACCACAATAAAATGATAATATTTTTTTATAAAATTTTAGATATAAGTAGAGGACTCATGTCTCGATGTGATGCATATATTTTTATAATTTTTTTCCAAGTAAATAATTAATTATGATTTTTTTATTACAACTTTTTAAAAATATAAAAGCTCATATGTCTGACCACCTTAACTTGGTCAAAAATTCATGAAATTCATTTTTTTTTAATCCTATATTATGTGAAGCATAGAGTGTGACACATGTTTTAGATTCAAAAAATGTGATACTATTTGAAAGCTATAGTTGTTTATCAATCAACCTATCAATCAGGACTTTAGTCGTAATTCAAATAGAAAATGAATAATAATTATTTATTAAATTCAAAGTAAAGCATAATTTATATTTTTGGAAAGTTGAGAATCTCCTTTAAAAACCCTTTTCATTTCATCAATTTTGGGTAAAATAAAGTCATTAGCCACATACCCTACACAAACCCATCATATCGCCACTTTTTGGCCCATCATGATCCTGCACATACCCTTATCATTTTATTTCAACTTAAAAAAATTGCTCACAGTTGGGTTTAGCAATTACTTTAAGGTGGGGGCATGCATTCTATTATGTCATATACTATTTTCACACACACTAGACTTGGTGATGTGTTGGATTTTAATTGTACATTTATGTAGTGCACCTTATCAAAATTATTGGGACTATAATTCTTGGTATGGTTGAATGGGGACACACCTAGTGAAAAATGGTCCTCACAAGCCCTTGTGTGTTTCTCACTTTCTACTTTTAGAAGGCTCGCCTACTGAATAATGGACTTCACGAGCTTGTGATCCCTTCATTCATGGCTCACCTGACAAATATCAAATTTTTTCTAACCTTTACATTACATCAATTCCTTTGGTATGGATCCTAGTGAGATTTCTATGGATATTTTAGTCTATTATTTTCATAGCCCCATTTGAATGTTTGCATCATGTTTGTATTGTATTTGTATTATGTTTATTTGAATCATATTTTGTATCTTTGTCTTTGTGTTAGGATTATGTTATGTTTGTGTTATGTCATGTTTGTTATGTATAGTTAATGTTTTCCATGTTGTATTACACCTCATACATGTGTGTTCCTTTGTCCTTATGTTTTCTTGCTATAGTATCTTTAATCCGAGGGGCTAGCGCATCTCCTAGATTCAATGCCATCCTATCTATTCAGTATTTGGATAATTGAAACCCTCTTTACATATTCTTCCTTAAGTGCAAGTCTAAGAATAATTTCATGCTCTCACTAAAGTGGAGTCTAAATGTAGTATAAAAAATTGTCACTCTGGATAATGTTACACTAGGTTATACTACCCCTTATGTGCTTGGAACAATTATACATTTAATTTCCTATTTTATAAATATTTTTACAAAACAAAACATGTAAAATGGAATTATGCATTTAATATTTTACCTCTAACACTTTTGGCCTCGAAAAGGATGGGTCTATTTTATGCTATCATGTGCCCTAGATTAGACAATTTTGACTCTACTTTAATATGCTAGTGTTAGTATTTTATTATTTAAAAATATGAATTTATTTCTTGGCTATCCGCATTTGATTTTGAAGAAATTAGAATTATTTCATTTAAATACAAAGTATTTTCATAATTTTAATCCTAAAATTTTTTAGGGGAAAATATTATACTTCAAGAATCATTCAAGCGTAGTCAAGAAAAGAATTGTTAGCATTATTGCAACATTTATTCATTTCAAGCATCATGTGTATCATTCATCATATTTTTTTGTGAGTTCATTCATGTTTTATGTTCATTTATTTTATGAGAACTAACACTTGTAAGAAATAAAATAAAGCTATCAAATTCTCCTTGAAGGTGATGAGTACATGATTTTATTCCATCAAGGAAGACAAATCTGAGTGGTGAGTTGGAAGAAATTTTCAATTCATTACTTTTTTATCATTTATCCTTTTCCCTACCAAGGGTGATCTCTCTTTCCATATCATCATAGCCTTTGTGGAGGTTGAAATGCAAAAAATAGCGTTTGAATTAGGTAAACCCCTATACAGAATAACCCTTCCCCCTCCTTCATGTGTCCATATTTTTAGATCTGAAGATAGTTGGAGGATGATTAAGGAATAATTTCTCATTCATGCATTCAAGTTCTAAAATTTTTCAAGCCATAGAAAATATATTTTCTCATCAACAGATGAAGTTCCAACAATGAACTCGTAAGAACATCAGCTAAAGACTACTGACCTTAGGCCCATGTTTTTAGATTTCATAAAATAGGAGGACTGTCTAGGGTGCACCATGCCTTAGAACAACTAATTCAACACAAAATTTTAACCCTAGGAACCTTTGTGTTTTCCCTCTATGTTTCTAGATTATTATTTTTTCTTGTTGCATTCAATTTCTCAAAAACCATAATATTTTGCCACATTTTTATAGTTTACATAGTTAGATCATTACATCCTAAAAATTAGTTAATTAACAAGCATCTAAATTAGATCAACCCCCATAAAAATAGTCTATTAGAACCCTCCACCATTTTGGCTCTTCCATCAAGGTTTGTAGCCAAGTGGGTATTTGAGATTACTTTTAATGCACCAAAAATTCAGGAAGAGTGTTTTTTATATCCTAGATCCCTTTTCCCAATAAAAGACAAATATTGTTGACCATATATTTGATCAAATTTATCATTATTAGTTATGTCTCAATAGATAAAAGTGTGTTTTTGGCATCACTTTTGGAAAGCTACTAGGCTTTATAATCTTTCAAAGATGAATAGAAGATTATACTTCTAAGGTTAAAATATCATCAACATTCCCCCATCAAAGAATTTAAATTAATTGAGGAGTCTCGAGGACAAGCTTTAGTCCATTTGGTAGTTCATTTGTCATCTTGTAGATAATTAATGTCAACCATTTACCCTTATTCTCTGCAAGGATACAATATTTCAATAGGATGCCTCTTACAAGGCTTTGGTAAATTCAAATAATATTTACCATTGCCACCAGTTCTCATACCTCCCATTCAAAGGAAACCCATCTTTCTCTACATATCCATTAAAATAGTTTCATTAAGACACACTCAACACAATGAGAATGAAAAGGAAAGTTTTGTCTATTAAATTAGTCGTACTTTGGTTGGGAATGTAGTCAATTACTCCCCTATGAAGAAATCATGCCTAGTTGATGTATTCCATTCTCCTAAACTCTGGAACTAGTCATAATGAAAGATATTATACCATTAATTGTAACTTGAATATACACTTCACACACAAAATAATTCTTTAGTGCAAATGGATTAAAAAGAATATCAGAACCATTTATTTTATTATAAACGAATTATAATGTTACATCCCTTTTTTAATATGAGTAGAGCATGCTAGCTCTTGTATAAATGACACATGCCACTTTTACATCATACATAATTGATACCAAGTTGGTAGTGGTGTTATGGGATTGCGATCATATTCTCAAACCACGGGGCTTACCAACCATGCTTGGGAAATGGGAGCTATGAATATAGAAAATCTACCTATCTTGGGTACCAACAAGAGTTGTTCAGAAGATGTTGAAGGGGTTTTAAATCTAATACTATTCTCCTTGAGTAGGTCCAAGCTAGTAGGATAACTAAGAATGAATTTAAAAGTTCAAGTTCCTCTTTGATTAGAAATTGATGTGTTTCCATGTGGATCAAATTAAATGACTTGTATGGTTGTGCTCACTATGGAATCACTTATCTCTATTAGAGCTCCTCATCTTGGTTCAAAACTTTGCTCAAGAGTGAGGTGAACCATATCAACCTCTTTCAAATTCCACCCATTCTAAAGGAAATCGGTCTCTCTTTTACTCTAAAATTACATAATTAGAGAAGGATAATTTAGAGTATCACCAATAATACCATGAAATCATCATAATCCTTATTAAATTGACAAAATGAAAATAATTATTAGAACTCAAAAGAATGCACTCAAAGAATTTTATTGACATAAGAATGATGTTAGTTAAACTCACCATCCCCATTTATAGTAAAACTTGAGGTTAACCCACTACTCAATCATTAATTACAGTTGATAAATAATGCATTGTAATCTTATAAAAACTAGATTTCAAAGGTATTTACTCATGTGAGCTATATTTTTTTTGGAGGCATAATGAGGACATGGGAGAGCCACAACAAATGTTATTTGGATTGACACCTAGGTTCATGTAGAGTACCTGAGTGTACCTCAAGCATTGAAAAGATATGAAACCTATTTCAAATCTTATTTCGATTGACTTCTGGGTTCATACAGAGTACCTCATGCTATTTTCAATATCAAGTTATCAACTCAATAATTTTTTCACTTTGAATCAAACGAGGATATTACTTTAATTTTTTTTAAATCTCCCATTGATACATTAAATTAAAAACATTAGGAAACTACACATGGCATTAGAGCACACACATATAATATGCAACAAGAATTTCATAATATAATATTTGGGGTTTATTGTTTTAATTTTGGTGAAGTTTATATACATCAAAGACACCAACACTCTAACTTAGCCCTTCAACATTTAACTCACCACAACATACGCATAATTTTATTAGGTCATAAAGAAAGTACACATGGCATCATAATGCAACTTAGAACAAAACAATAAAATTTAATGTCTTTTTAGGATATTATGAATGAAAAAAAATGTATTTTTAGAATATTAATTATGTAAAATACTAATGTTTGTTTAGGCTTCTATAAAAAATATAATATATTTTTTATCTTTATAGTTTGTGTATATTATTATTAAAAGAATTTAATTTTTAGGCTGAAGGCGCATCTTATTTGAGATTGATCAAGCTTCTTTTTTCTATCAACAGTGTACATCCATCACTTGACCATTGGGATGATCCTAACTACTCATTGCTAATTTACTTTCCACATTAGTGGATTTGACCGGTTTTCCACTGAGTTATCCAACGACTGTCATAGCTTTCAAATTGCTGGCAACAAGCTCAATGTTATATGTCTAGTTAGAGAAGTGGTAATAGTTATCAGATCAGGCATGTGATTTATTTTACAGAATTCCTTTCAAATTTTTCTCAAAGGAAGAAATTCCTTCAACCTTTTACTAGAGATATTCGTGAATTGAGTGTGAGAAATTTCTAGTTTAGCATCAGACACCCCCAATTCAAGAGCCAATCAAAAAAATTTAAGGGAATTTAGTATTCACTCTTTGGCAACTCGGATTGCTTGCAAATCTTTGTTGCTTCCTTCAGACTCTTGCAACCAATTTACTGCAGCCAAATTTTTTAACTCGTAACTCTTTCAACGATTCTCAGCTCCAACGTCATTAGAGTCTACAGTTCATCCTCCACTTCTGAAAATTATCCATCATTTGACCTCTCATTTAGGCTTTTTTTGTATATTTTCCTTTGCTAAAAGGCATAAAAACTATCGAGGAGGGAGTCAATCTGCTGACCAATTGGCTAGCTATATAATCCTGTCAACAAATAGTAAAAATAAGAAACCTCAAAATTGATTTGCAGCTCGATGAGATTCTGGCAGTCTGTCAGGTTAGCTTTTTTCATCAACCATTTTCAGTCCGTTGAAGATGACAACAAAAATAGGCCTTTTAGCAAAATGTTGTGAGAAAATTGTAGGGCTTCGATTTAATTTAACGGAAGCTTCATAGTTTAAATCCTATGTGGAGGGTCTACTTGAGGATTATGGAGCTTTAATTAATTTAGGGTTTTGGTAAGGACATTTTTCTAAGTGTCCAGTTAGGGGAAAGAGGGATGAATTTGAGAGGGAGATATGTCAGCCAGGGTAACGGTGGCACAATTCTGAATAGTCGGCCGAGGTAGTTTAATCTGGAGCAATATGGTGCACAGAAAAGTGCTCATCAACAGTATGTACAAAGAAACACTTAGAGTCTATAGTCTTTTCTCCACTTCTCAACCTGTAAGATTAAAAATAACTAGTGTATTATAGAATGGAAGAATGAGAGGTAGCATTCACTTGATTTTAAATTTGCAAACCCTAGGTTCATAGTGCATCAGGGTTTGAAGCTGTGTAGAAATGGAGGAAGCTGCAAATGGGGGCTCAAAACCCTCAAAATTTTATGGCAGCGGCTACGAAATAAATGTAAAAAGCTTCACTAAAAGATTGAAAAATTTGTATTGCCACCGGAAAGAGCATAGACAGAGCTTCTTGGGCACCTATGAGGTGATAAAAGTTTCTTCCCCTCCGTCGTCTAAAGATTTGCATCTCGTTTGAAGTCCTGTAAGTTCTTTAATTAAATCATGTTTCCTTTGTTCTTTATTTTTCTTCTTTTTGGTTCATATTAAACTTTGCAAACCCTAGGTTTTCATAGTTTTCTAAATACTTCCTTTTAAATTTACAAACCCTAGATTCATATGGTATTGTGCACTAGGTTTGAAGCTGTGTCGAAATGGCGGAAGATGCTAATGGGGGCTGAAAACCCTCAAAATCTTCTGGCGGAGACTACGAAATAAACGTAGAAAGCTTCACTAAAAGAATGTTCTTGTCAGGTCAGCCCCGAACTGTATGGTCATAGCAGGCCTCAACTATTCACTTATTGAACCGTTGATATTATATTTTAGCTTTATGAAATATCATAGGTGGTTTAGATTCTCATAGGTTCACACTCTTAATGGCTTATGGAATGAAAATTACATGTTGCAGACTAATTCATACAAGGAAATTGGCTACTACAATATTTTATGCTCTAGCTTTGTGCAAGCCAACAAGAAGATTGCAATTGGTGCTGCAATATCACCATTTTCTGAGTTCTCCAGCACAAAGTATGATATCACCATTCTCATCTAGAAGGTGAACATTATTTGATAAAGAATGGCCATCTTTGGTCTTTTCATTTAATCACATGTCACTTATATTGTGCCATGCCATTCTTGCATGGGGATTTATTTTTTTTCCTCTTGTAACATGAAATGTTTGACAAAATTCCCTAAAGAAATATTATCTCATGGAATGCAATGATTGCAAGATACACACAATATGGATTTTGCAAGGATTCTCTCAAAATCTTTTAATTAATGAAGCACTTTGAAACATATCCTGACATTATAATCTTTGCTTGTGTTCTATTTGAATACAACCATGCAAGTATAGTGTCTTCAAGATAGTAAGCCTAAGAAAGAAGGTCAACCATGGAAGCATAATGATCAACTGTAGGTGTAATGCAATAAGGGTTACTCATGTGATTGAAGTATGTATTGGTGTACTCTCCCTCTTCCCTCTTTGTATATCCCTCTCTTTCTCAAGTCCTCTCTTTGTTCTTTAAGTCTCACTATTTTTTCCTCTATCTCAATACCCACCCCCTCTCTCTTTTTCTCCCACTCTTCCCCCCTCTATCCCTCCCTCTTTCTATCCCTATAATCTCCCTCTCTCTACTGCTAACACGACCTTTCTAGTAATGGAGCCTAATTATCTTCCTCATTCAGAGGTTTTGTATCGATCATATTTCAATCCCTATAAAGGATGCATAGCTGATTTGAACCTATCACTTCTCCATTGAGACCTTTCTTGCAAAAACATCATTTGCTAAATGGCCTACCAATTCACCTCATGTACTACAAAATGTTTGCACAAAATAAACCAATTTTTATCCTAATTTAGGGTAGGAGGAATTGATGGCTATCTCGCATCTATATCACTGCAAGAAGATTAAACTAATCTCGGTTGCTCATCATTGTTCACCAATTTATTCAGCTATTTTTAGCCCTTTTTGCTACTTTCACTACTACTATTGGTTTCTACTCCTATCTAGAGAAAATTTGTAAATTCCAAAAAGATAAGAACTTCATACCATCATCTATGCCTTAAACCTATAGACTCCTTTTGGTGTTTGTTGGTTGATAGGTTCAGTAAGAAGTTGGAAGGATGGAAAGGATCTCTTCTGAGCCAAGATGGAAAAATTCAGCTCCTCAAAGCTTCTCTTCAGAATCTCTCAATTTATGCTTTAAGCCTTTCCAAATTCTTGCTAAATATGCGAAGGCCATTGCAAGATCCAAAAAATATTACTTTGGTTTGGTGCGGAGGAGAGAAAGAGGATGCCTCTTATAGGATGGGATTTGGTTTGCAGATCGAAAACCTTGGGGGGATTAGGTCTTAGAAAAATCAAAATGATTAATAAGACTCTTCTTGCTAAAAAAAAATGGAGATCCCTCTCATCTAGTGGAGAATGGAAAGATATTTTAAGAAGTAAATATATCACCAATTGTGTGTCCCTCAAAGCCTTGTTGGATTCTTTTATTCTGCCCCGTGGTTCAACTTGTTGGAATGACATGATTGCTGGTAGAAAAATTTTGGAATCAAGGGTTGGATGGCACATTAGAAGCGACAATCTAGCTAGGTTTTGGGAGGACAGGTGGCTTTCTAAGGATCCCCTGATAAAAATTGAAAGGTTCAACATATGGGCTGAGTTTTGCAAAGCAACTTTTAGAGAGTGTGTTAAAGATTATTGGAGAGAAGGAGATTGGGTCGATTTGTGTGTGGTTAGTCAAGAGTTGGCTCAACTTCAATCTTCCTTAAGGGTTGTCAGATTGGGACATAATCAGCTAAATGATCATCTTGTCTCGATGGACAACCCTTCAGGTAACTACTCTATTTCTTTGGTTGTTTCTCTATTGTCCCTTTCTCAAGGCCCCCCTCCTTTCTAGTCTAAAGCATGGATAGAAACATTGACTCCTAAAGTCAACATTTTCTTCTAGATTCTACTTCAAAATAAGGTGATAATGGTGGATAATCTTTGCAAATGGGGATTACAAATCCCCAAAAAATGTTACCATTGCAAGAGTGAGGTGGAGTCATCAAACCATTTATTTCTCCACTGTCTATTTGTTGCTACAATTTGGGGAAATTTTTTATCCCTTTGGAATATTTCTTGGGTGTTCCCCTTGTTCATTGAAGATTTATTTTCACAATGGAAAGCTCCATCTCAAAATCCTTTCATTTGAAGGTTATGGGATTTTATTTTCCCTTTTGTTGTTTGGGGTGTGTGGAAAGAATGTAATAATAAAATTTTCAAGGATAAGGAGATGTCGAAGACTAATGTTTTTGAAAAAAAAGGCTTATAAAGGAAAACTTCAATGTTATTCCCCAAAAAGCTCTTAATCTTGAAGTTGTGATGTGCACTCCCTATGATCTAATGATAGCGAAGGATTGGAATATCAAAATGGATGTTTCTAAGGCATCCAAGCCAGCTAAGAAAAGTAGGGATGGTGTGCGTTGGACCTTTTCTCCAAATGGCTGGACTAAAGCCAACTTTGATGGCACTGCAAAGGGCAATCGGAGGATGGCTAGAAGTGGAGGTGTGTCAAGGGACTCAAATGGTAACTTTATGGTGGTTGTGGCCATTTCCATAGGTCATCAAACCAACCATGTGGTAGAGGCAATAGGAGTTTTTCAAGTTTTAAATTTAGTACCTAATCTGAATATAAAATATTTATGGCTTGAAGGGGACTCCAAAAACATCATTGACTGTCTCCTAGGTAGGACCCCTCCCTCCTGATCTATTAAGAATTGGATTGAAGAAGAAAAATGTATCTTATACAAGTTCAATAAAGTTAAAATCTCCCATGTCTACAAGGAAGCTACCAGTGTGGCAGATTACTTTGCGAATGAGGGGGTTAAGAGGGGAGGTTTGAACACATGGCAAAATTTTAGGGACTTGGGAGCTGAAGTCATGGCCTTATTAGATTATGATGTTACACATGGGAAAGAGGAAAATATCTTTAATGATGATAGGGAAAAGGGATAAGTACATCAAAATCAAGAGATTTGATGGGGCCGTGTCAAGTAAATTAGCTGGTAAGAAAAAGCGGCACACTTTGTGGGTTCATTGGAATGGCTACGTAAATTTGTAACATGTTTTCGACATTGGTAGAGATTGCAGTGAGGTGCATATGAATATGGGGGGATAGGAAAATAATCAAGCCAAATAGCTATGAAATGTACACAAGGAATGCTAAGGTCTAGAAACAAGTTCAGCGAGGTGGTTTGGTTCCATTCATGGAAAAAATTCATGGGCATGATCCTATGGCTACTAACTACTTTGAGAAGAACTAAAATAATGGAGAAATAATCCTCTTTGGGAGAAAGGTGAAACTGGATGAGAAAATCATAGGAGAGGTGACTCGAATGTCTGCTGAGAGCATGAAGTTTTATCGTGACAGAAGGTTTTCAGACGAGGCAGTAATCAAATTTCCTAAGAAAGAAAAGGATAAAATGAAACTGGTCAAAGTTTCCAATAGCTATTTTGAAATCGACACCATCAAGGTGCTTTGGAGAAAGGTGCTTCGTGTCATAACGGAGTATATTACCTTGGACGGGAGATTCACCAGAGTTTATGATCATCATTTTGCTCTCCTTAACCACTTCCGCCATAAGGTACATATTTCTATGCCTTATTATTTGTTATGTTCATTGAGCAATAGCCTTAAGGACCACAAGAAAAATCCTAGGAGATACCCTATTCTTCATCCTGGTCTTATTAGGTTAATCTATGAACATTTTCAAACCTGTCAACTTTATCTAAACCAGTTGCCTCCATGAAATCTGAGGACTATGATACGAACAGTGGTCATTCATAGAATCATTTTATGCCTAACCCAGAGAGAATTGTTGAAGCCCATCCATCCCTTATCATGTCTGGTAAGAAAACCCAGCTTTGTAAACCCCATCTCACAAAAGCTAACCCTGAGATTTACCCTGGCTACCCAGTTCCTTTAAAGAATCCTGCTCTCAAGAGTTCCCCTGCCAATAAGTTGATTTCCTACTCTGCGAACTCTCTAGAGAACAAAAATGAGAACCCTAAAGCTAGCAGAAACTCTGTCTCTACCCCTCTTGCCTCTTTCAGAGATGATGGTACCAGATTTCCCAGCTACCCTAATTTGGATGATATTAACCTCTTTTTAGACTAGGATCAGTCTCGAGATATCCTTGCCTCTGCTAGAAGTGGCGTTGGTGATATTTTTAGGGTTATCAAATGGGCCTATCAACAAATTAATGATATTAATCTCAGAAATAGGGTTCTAAATAGCAAGTTGGAGGAATTGGATTTGAAGTTGTCTGCTCTAAGCAATGAAGAAGGAAAATGGAAAAAGAACAATACTAGAACAGGAGATGATGGCATTGAGGACAAGTATAAGACTCTGGAAGCTAAAATTGTTAAAATGAAAAACAATATGAAAACTATTGTGGAACAAAACCATAGAATGGCAAGGCACGATGCCATGATCATCAATGCAATGTCTGAAAAGTTGGAAAAGTTGCAATAGGGCTCGCTATTTGTTGATCTGGAAGAGGACAAGGATAAAAGCAAGAACGAGGGCCAAGGAATATTGAAGAGGACCCATGCCAACCTTAAGAGGAAAGTGACTTTTACTACCCAGATGGTCCAGATCCTAAAGAGGGGGGGTTCAGGAAATGAACGACATGGAAGCTAAGACAACAGAAATTTTAAAGTCCCAAGTTCAGTTGTTGTTGGCGTTTTGTCTAGTCTTTTTGGGTCTTTTCTATGGCCCTTGCTGGCCTTTTTTTGGTGATTGTGGCTTTGTCATTTTTTTGTCCTCTCTATAACCTCTCTATCTACGGGGTATTTGATGATATTTTCTTTTGTTTGTAAACTTTGTGGTTTCGGGTCCCTGTAAAACTCATTTTTTCCTCTTTCAAAAACATCAAAGAAAAATTCTTGCTTTATTTTCCCTTCTTGTTGGGTTTTCTCGAAAGTTAAAATCCCCATTTTTGGCGTATATTATCATTTACCTTGTTAACCAATGGCTATTTGCATTAATACATTCCAAAAGTAGTAAACCACTACTCACCTTTACCTTCTTGAAAAATGCATCATAATCAGAAATAGAGAATGATAAGTGGTGCCCCGATGGAAGTTGTTGTGGGTCTGATTTCTTGCTCATCAAAACTCAAAACTAAAAACCATTAGTCTAACTCTATAAACACATTTATTTTGGTTCTATATAGAGGAAGGAACAAGGTTTTGTTTAATCTAAAACTTTATAGAACATTCACATTTAAATTATTACTACATTTCACTTTTAACCATAGATTTCAATTTTACATAATATTAAAGTAAGTTGCATGGTTTACTGTAATTCCATGAAGGAAAAATAAATTTGAAAGGTTTACTATAATATCATTGCACAACACTTCAATGTTTGTAAATTATCTTTTTTTTTTCATTATCCTTACAATGTATCAAATGCATTCAGGCTCCATTTCAACTAAATTTTTATTGTAAACAACCTAAATACAATGTTTTTACAATAGCATCATTTTACTAGCATAAAAATTCTTTCCCCTCCCATAACCAGTTTTCCAGCTACTTTACCTTTTTCAAAAACAAAAAGTTGCAACCATCCCAAATTTCATGTTTTCTAACATTTAATCTCTTTGGAGATAAATAAGTAAATATTTATGTTTCACCTCCCATAGTCCAAGAACTTGTAATTTACGTCTTTGTTTTAATACCATGATTCCCCATTTACTTTTCATCTAAATGCAGGAAGTTCTACTATGAAATTTAAATAATGTGTCATATTTGATAAGCCAGTCAATAATTTCTTTGGGGCTATATTTGTCTCTATCAATTGACCTCATCCACACCACATATTGAAAAAAAAAAAAAAAACTTTCCAATTAACCTTCCACAATTCTTCGGCGTACTCGTTGCACACCAAGGTGCGATTGCTAGTTTTAATATATTTTCTTAACAATTAAGACTAATATATGTTAAAGAAGTGAAAATGAATCATACAAAAATTTTAAATGTCTTTCGAGTCTTCAAAAATAAATTATTCCATTATAAACCAAGTCTTCCATTTCTTATTTTCGAATGCTCAAGGTGGAAAAGCCACTATATATATTAAATATAAAAAATATACAAATTTTTTATTACAAAATTTCATTATCAAGTTAAACATGAGCTAGCATTAGCATAGGAGACTAGTGGTGGATGATCATGATGGAGGCCTTTAACTAAATGTATGAGAAAGAGGTGAATTGAATTGATCAAATTAATAGAGATGAAAAGGGCATCAACCAAATATGTCGTCCAAAACTCTAAAGTTAATAGAGATTAATTTTCCATATCAAATACTATACCATTCCTCATAACAACCAAGGTAAGAGCTAGCACTAGACAAGAAGCTAGTTCAACTTTGGAAAAGATTCACCCTATAGGGGCTAACCAAAATTCAAAAGTATAATTCTTGTGCCAAATACAATGAAGGAGGAGAGCAAATGAAAGGCTGAAAATAACATATCTCAAAAATATTCACCAACTTTTTATCCATAAAGATGTCCATGTAATTGGATAAGAAAAAACCTACCCCAAAAAATAGAGCTTGGGGATTTTTTTCAAGCCATTCCCTACCAAAAATTGTTCTGATATCCTACTCAAGAGACAGACAAGGGATAGTGAGTACCCTACACAAATTTTGTTTATATTATATGCATTTTATTTTTTCTCTCAAAAATATTTGGGTAAGCATGAAACACCATGAGGAATCCATAATATTATAGTAAATCAGTGAATAGAGAAGAAATAAAGTAAATATGTTATATATGATATGAAGAAGATCAAGTTGGTGAAGTATATATAGATTGAAGACATCAATACTCAACCATTCAACATTTAATTGAACACAAGAAACACATGTTGATGTGACAATATTATTACAATAAAAAAGTACTAAGATAGAATGTAGAAATAAAATATCAATAGGTGGTTGACAACTAGGATGTGGTAGGGATCATACTATTGGGTGTAAAAAATTACTTAAATGTTTTAGTAATCCATGTGAATAAATGTTCAAATGTCAATCTTTTTAAATCTAACGACTTTAGAATGATTTTGGTGGTTTGATTTCATATATTTATCACATCAAATATTTCATTCTAGAATGCATCTATAATAGGCAATTGAGCATTCATCAAACAAAATATTTTTGTACATTAATTTTTTTTCTAAGTATATATTACTAACATATATATTTATTTTTATTTTACTTTTCTACTTAAAAATATAATTTATAATGTAACTAATTGAATTTTTTTTTTTATAATAACTTATTTAAAATATAATTTATAATTTATGTTTATATTAAATTATTAAAAATATAATATAACAATAATAACAGTACAAATATGACATGTAATGCCACATGTAATAGTAGCACATGGTCATAACTTTGTAAAGCTCAAAGGTTTATAAACTATAATGACTTGAGAGAATGTGATGCAAGGATATCTCAACAAGTGCATGACAACTAGAATGTTGTAGGGACCATTGTATTGGGCACAAAAATGACTTAAAGTTTTTAATAATACATGCAAATAAAAGGCCAAACACAGATCTTTATAAACCTAATGGCTCTAGGATGATTTTGGAGGTTCAATTTTGCAAGTCTAGCACTTTGGAAATTTCATTTTGGCATGCAATTGTAGTTGAACATCAAATGGTGAATTTTTTTTGTACATTAATTTTAATTTTTTGACTATATATTACTAGCATATATTACCAAATCTAGAATTTAATGGTGTTTACTCATGTGAATCATAATTCATTCTTTTTGGAGGCATTGTTAGTACATGGGAGAGCCATTACAAAATTTATTTGGACTAACATTTGGCTTTATGAAAAGTACTTCAAAGTATTGAAAAGATATAAGAGTTAAATGGCTTAATGTACCTTAATCATTATCAATATCGACTCACAATAAAATCTGCTCACTTTTGATAAAAAATTATAAATCTTCTAACTTAATCACCCACACTATGATTTTTATTCCCATACAAGTTTAATTTTCCAATGAAATTATTTATTGTTTTGAATACAATTTTAATTTTCCAATGAATATATTTTATTGGTTTGAATATAATTTTAATTTTGCAACAAGAATATTTTATTGGTTTGAAGAAAATATGAATTCACCAACAAAATTATATTATTGGTTTGCATATAAGTTTAATTAGCCAACAAAATTATTTTATTAGTTTGCACACAAGTTTAATTTTCCAAAAAAGTTATTTTATTGGTTTCAATAAAAGTATAATTCATCATTATTTTCTACAAACTTCAAGTGATTAAAAAATATTCGCCAATAGAATTTATTTATTTTTCAAAAAAAGTATTCAACAATAGAACTAATATTTTTTTGAAGAATGATATAAGACTCGCTAGGTTTATATATTTCCCATGGGGATTTTACTTAATTCTACCCATATAAGAAAGGAACTACAACATAAAAAGGGCTCCAAAATTATAAAAATGATTAGTGAACAAACAATGTTCCAAACACCCTATCTCACCTCACACTAGTCTGTGAAGGAGATAAATCTTAAGTAATAGATGTAGACACTAAAAAATGTCCTAAGCTTGCTAACACCATTTTTCCATTATCTAAGGTCATATTTTTGCTATTAATTAAATAATTCTTAATTATTTAATTAATTCATTTCTCCATTACTCTTTGATTAATTAAATAAATTATATTTATTTAATTACGTAAGTAATGGCTTTCCTCTATAATTAAATAAATTTATATTTATTTAATTATTTGTCATTTTCCACTATAATTAAATAATTATGTTAATTATTTAATTATTCACTATTAGCCTTTTTTTGTCACAAATTAATTAAATCTTATTTAAATAATTACTTTCCTTTTTGCTCGCCTTTTTGAATTAAATTTCTATTTAATCAAAAAGTTAACTCACTTTTTCCTCTTGCAATAAGATAATGTTTCCATTATTTCAAAATGCAATTTCCCTCTTTGAAATACTTGATTTTGTCAAAACTCATTCAATTTACTCTTTCTCTTCTACTTCCAATCTTATCCCATCTTGTCTTATTTAATTTTGGCCATTGATCGAAATAAAAATCAATCAATCTCATCCATCCATTTTCCATCTAGCTCTCTATAAATAGTGTTGTCACTATCATTTTGATCTATCTAGAATATATATGTTTTTGTGCTAGTGAGATTAAAAATTTGATATTTTATTTTTTATTAGTCATAGGCTTCTTAGTGCATACTTAATAATATGAGGGCATTACTTAGTTACAATAGAATGGAGAAGAGCTACAAAGGTCAGCCAATGGACCAATGAGTCTGGTGACATCAATTTATTTTATTTACATTTGTGTTTTCTTTGTTCTTTGTAGTTGATTAGGATTTTAGAATTAATGTTTAAATGCTTATTTTCTTAATTTCTATTTTTTTCTAATCACATCTAGTGAACTTGATGTCAAAAACACACCTATTTTTGACCAAGATCCTACCCTTGAACATGAATTCCAAAATGACACTCTCATCAACCTTTATGCCATTCATGATCAAACATTTGAATTTGATCCTATCCAAACTCCAAACATATCCATTTCCCAAAAATGATACACTTTCCTCCATGGGACACATAGATGATCTTCCTCTAGAACAAGAGTTTTCTACTCTAGACATATTTGCAAATGATCAAGCTATAGCCGAATTCACTAGAATCTATAATAATGACCATAAGGAAGGTTTCTACATTGACTTGGAAGCACCAATATCTTT
>VDFB02257260.1:0-27607 GCA_007258455.2 Sequoia sempervirens | reverse complement strand
TTCGTGCATGTGAAACTAATTTGAAGATTATTTGTTGCATGAGGTAGATGTGACATGATTTAATTGCTATGAATGAATAAATGAAGTGTGAAATTAATGATAGGCTGACATATGGTGTGAAATGAGGAAAAATGTACATATGAGAGAAGTTGATGTGATAGTCTGAATTCTTAAAATTTGAAATATGCATTGTGAAATGAAATGAGCATGGTACATGTACTAACATGATAGGTTTATTTGTTGCATGTGTGATGAAAAAGTGAAGTGAAAAGCGATAATATGCAATTAATGTGGCACCAAATTTTTTAAAAATTGACATAGTATTGTGGGTTCCTTTGGCAACAGGTGCCAAGCTAAAGTTTGACATAGCATGTCTTATACTACAAGTCCCTACTACAACAGGTCCTTGATTGAAATATAACAAATTTAATATATGAAGCTAGAGGTCCCTACCGCAATATGGAGAATGTTGTAAAATAAACGTGTGCCATTGTAATTGTGTTGTGTGTGCATGTGAGGTGGATTAGTAAATTAAGCTTGTGTGACCTCAGGGGGTGAGCTGTGTAGCTCAACCATTGAGTCACTTGAAGAACTTGGTACATCTATTGTTGAGTCATCATTGTGTGTTTTTGAACTTGTATCTAGATCACTGAGAGGACCATAATGTTGAATGAGGGAAAGAATAAAATCTTCCTTCCGTACCAATTTCTTATAAAGTTTCAACCTATGGCCATTGACCAACAATGAGAACCTTACTACATCTACGGTCTCCAACTTGACTGCCCCATTAGGGAAAACTTGGCTTATCTCATAGGGTCCCAACCATCTAGATTGGAGTTTTCCTTTAAAATATTTATATCTTGAATCATACAATAATGCCCAGTCTCCTATATTAAATTCCTTTGTCTTGATATATTGGTCATGCCATTTTTTCCTTTGTTTCTGCACTATCTATGTATGATGCATTGCTTCCATATCTCATCCAACCCATTTAAGTTATGCAATCTCTAGTTTTGTGTTGTTGTGAGTTCCATGTCCAATTCCACTATTTTTCTGAGTGTTTTATACTCAAATTCTATTTGGAGAACTGTTATTTTGCCATATACTAGTTCATAGGGGGTGAAACCAGTGGTTGCTTTCCATGTATTCCTATATGCCTATATTGCCTCTAGTAATCTAGTAGGCCAATCTTTCCTGTGTAACTGCACTTTCTTGGTTAGAATTCTCTCAATTTTCTTGTTTGTAACCTCCACCTGACTATTGGCCTATGGATTATATGGTGTTGGCTCTTTGTGCCTTATTTCATATTCTTCAACCAATTTTGTAATGAGCTCTAAAGTAAATTGTGGACCTTGATCAATGACTATTTCCCTAGGTACTCCATACCTAGTAAAAATTTATTCATACAAGAATTTAGAACCATTGCCATCTCTGGAAAACTGTAATGCCTTCACTTCCACCTACTTGTTCAGATAATCAGTGCAAACCAAACTACACTCCTTGTTGTTAGATGTAGGTGAAATTGGCCCAATGAAATCTAGGCCCCATTTTTCAAAGGGTGCTAGTGTCAATTATGTCTGTAAAGGAATTTCATCAGTCTTGGTTGGCTTACCCATTCTTTAGCATCTATTACAACTTATTGTGTACTTGATAAAATCCTTGTGTATAATTAGCTAGTAGTAACTTGTTGTGAGGATTTTGAATGTTGTCCTTTTCGCTACAAAGTGACCCCCATAGGGCTCATCATGGCAAGCCTTCATTATATCATAGAATTCATCTCTTATACACCTTCTCATGATATTGTTGGGGCATGTGTAGAATAGGTATCTAGATACCCAAGAATATGGAAAACACTTGTGCCTAGTTGTCTCTTTTCCCTTGGAGAAATGTGTGGTGGTATCTGCCCCATCACTAAATAATTTGCAATGTTAGCATACTAGGGTGTATGTACATTAAGAGCAAACAAATTCTCATCTAGAAATGAGTCATCTACTACCCATTATGTTGATTGTGTTGGCAACCTTGATAGAAAGTATGCTACTACATTAGCCTTCCCAGATTTGTCCACTATTGCAATATCAAATTCATGTAGAAGGAGAAGCCATCTAGCTAGCCTACCCCCTACCATAGGTTTATTCTTCAAATATCTTATAGTTGTATGATCTGTGTGGAATAAAATTCCATATCTAGTGATGTAATGCCTAAATTTTTTGATGGCATATACTACTGCTAGCATTTCCTTCTCTGTAATAGTGTAATTTAGCTCTGCCCCCTACAAGTTTTGCTAATGTAGTAAATAGCATATTCTTTAGTACCTTCTTTCTGACCCAAAACTACTCCAATAGAAAAATCTGAAGCCTCAGTGTGTATATAGAAGGGTAATGTCCAATTTGGTCCCCTCAAAATAGGTGCTCTAGTTAAGGCTTCTTTAAGTTCTTCAAAAGAATGTTGGCACTCTATTGTCCAATCAAATTCTATATCTTTAGTCAACATAACAAACAATGGTGTTGTAATCTTACTGAAGTCTTTAATGAACCTCCTACAATAGCCTGCATGACCTAGGAAACTTCTAACATCTCCTTACGTTTGTGGAACAGGTAACGTAGAAATGATCTCTATCTTATGTGGGTCAGCTTGTATCCCTTCACTAGATATGAAATACCCTAGAATAGTTCCCTAAGTCGTCATCATAAAGCACTTTTCATTACTGAGGGAAAAGCTATGTTCTTTGCATATTTTTAGAACCTTTTCCAAATTGGTAAGAGCTTCTTCATAAGTTTCCCCATATGCGGTGAATTCATCCATATATATCTCCATAGAGTCATGAGCATAATCAAAGAAGATGCTAACACTTTCCTCTGAAAAGTAGTTGGGACATTGCATAACCTAGAGGGTAGGAAAAAATAGGCATAAGTACCCCATGGGCATGTGAATGTGATTTTGTCTTGATCCTCTAGAGCAATCTTTATCTGATTGTAACCACTAAAACTATCTATGAATGAAAAGTACTTCTTCCCTACTAAAGATTTAAGCACTTGATCAATGAAGGGTAATGAGAAGTGGTCTTTCCTAGTGGTTGTGTTCAGCTCCCTATAATCTACACATACCCTCCATTTTTCACATTTCTTAGGGACAATAACTAAGGGTGATACACATTCATGAAGCTTGCATCAAGTAGTTTTTGGAGTTCAACTTTAACTATTTCTTTCAAAGTAGGGATCATTCATCTTTGAGGATTTCTAATGGTTATAAAGCCATAATTTATATAGATCCTATGCATACATAAGTTAGGATCTATTCCCTTCATGTCATGGTAGTCCCATGAAAAGGTTGTTGTGTGTGCCTACAACACTATATTCAGGGAATTCTGGTACTCTATAGTTAATGGATTGTTTATGTTCAACATTTTTCTTGGAAAAATTTCTAATGTTTTAGATGAATCTTGCACCTGGATGAGAGGTCAAGTGTAGGAATGTTTGGTATACACTATTGTGGTAGTAAGTAATGGAAAATTTGAGATGGCTCCTCAGATGAATTATTAGGTATAATTTTCTGCAAAGGATCTTGTAAGCATGATAGACAGTCATGTTGATGTGGGTTCCTACCACAGTCATTTTTTATTATGTGAGCAATCAAATCATCTTCATCCTGATCATCCAAAAAAGGGCTATGTTCTACTGTCATTAAAGTCTTTAGAGAATAGTGCTCATCCTCATCCAAGGTGGGCCATATGGTTTTCTTAAGATTAACATAAGGTTGGATGGAGGATAGAGGACCAATTTCTTGGTCACAATCCCATTAGATATTATCATATTTCCAGACCTACAACCTATGAATGTATCAATTGTAGCTAACCATGGTCTGCCTAGAATGAATGGATATCCTGCAAGGTTGACCTTTGGCTGTAAAACTATGAAATCAACAAGATGTTACCAAGAATCTAATGCTTTAACTAAATCCTCAATGATTCCCTCAGGCTTTATTGTTGACCTATTTGCCAACTGTAAAACAGTAGGTGTAGGTCTAAGGTTGGCTAACTGAAGGAGTTGCATTATTTCCTTAGTTATGACATTAATTGTTTCCCCTAGGTCTATCAAGGTGTTCTTGATAAGGGTCCCATTAATCTTAACATCCACTACTGAACTACCAGGATCTATATATTTAGGGACAATTATGTTCCTTAGAATAATATCAACAAGGTTTCCTAGGACATGAACTGTCTCCTTCCTTTTTCTTTTTGGTTTCTCAAGACATAGGTCCCTCACAGTCTTGGTATAAATTGGGATGTCCTTGATAGCTTGGATGAGAGGAAACTTGATGCTTACATCCTTTAGTTGGTCTAATATGTTTATCTCAGCTTGACTTTGATGTCTTGGTATGGCTAAGCGCTCAAGAAATGGAGGCTATGGATTTGAGATAGTTTGGTTTACCTGATTTGACTCAGGTACTAGGGTTGAAATGTTTGGAGCTTCAGTTGTAGGTTCCTCATCTTCCATTTCAATAATTTGTAGGGATGAATGACAAGCTAGTGTTTTTCCTAACCTAAGGTGGACATCACTCACCTTTACCCCATAGGTGGGGTATTGCATAGCCTCGCTAGTATAAGACTGTTAAATGAGATTTTTGTCAGGGTTAGGTGTAGGTTGGGTAGGTAACTGTGGTGCTTTTGGTGGCTAAGATTTTGGCTTCAATGGATTAGGAATAATAGCTTGTTGTTGTGGATGAGGAGGGAGAAAAGGTTGTTGGTAATTCATGTTTTGCTGCTACCACTGTTGGCCTTTTTTCCATTGTGGCTGCCATTAGTTTTGCTATGCTGGCCATTGAGTATTATAATTGGAACCTTGGAAATTTTGTGGTTACCATGCATTTGGTTGTTGTTGGCTCCAGTTTTGCTGACGTTGTTGCCACTGGTTCTGGTTATTTAGCCAAGGTTTGGAATTCCAAGTATAATTTTTTTTATTTCCAATGGGAAAAGATGAATTGAAATTCAAAGGGTCTTGTGGCATACCTTGTCTTTGTTGCCATGGCCTTCTTTGAGCAATGTAAAATAAATGTCCATCCTCTCCTTCAAGCGGATGAAAATCTTGTTTCTCTATTTTTTTTTCTTGAATACTAGCCACCCTCTTGCATTTGTAATTTTCTTTCCTTTGCCTGCAGTTGGGGTAGTATTTAGTGAGCATTAATTTAGCTTCCTTTTGCTTCTTCTTTACATTGAGAGTGTCCAACTGAGTTGTTAGGTGACTGATAATGTCCTCCTTAATGCTGAAAAAAAAATACTTAACTCTATCTTTGAAACCCTGATAGATGATTTGCCAATGATGGATTTCCTCTCTCCCCTTGGCTTCTTAGTGAAGGTTCTGGAGTAGTTTTTGCAGACCCTACAAATTTCTTCAAATGGAAGTTGAGAAACATCCCCTTTCCCAATAATATTGAGGGCATCCATATAGTCCTCATTGAATCCACTCAAAAATACTGACTTAAGGGATTCTTCAGATAGCTTGTTCTATGGGTTTTTCTTCAAAGAGAATTGGAATCTCTCCACATAGTCTTCTAATTGACCATCCTCCTTTTGTGACATTCTGAAAATTTCATCTCTCCTCCTATCAAGTCCTCTACAATAATCTTGGTATTTCTCCAAGAACAGTGTTTTCATGGCATCCTAATCTAGAATAACATCCTTGCCTAATCCCATAAACCATCTCAGGGAAATATTTTTTAGAGTGGAAGGGAAGAGATTGAGCCTATGAGCATCAGAGGTATAGTCATAGCTCTTGCATAGGACATCAAACTCAAACAAAAATGTGTCTGGTTATTCAATCACCAAACCATAAAAGACTGGTAATGTTGAAGGAGGGATATTCTTCAACATAGTAGCCCTTTCTTGGTTGGTGATTGGGAACTCAAAGGTCACATGTTCAAGTGGATCATCCACTACATCACCCATGGTTCGGTATGTCCTCTCTATGGGTGTAGTAGATATTGGGGAAAGAGAAGTCTCTTCTTCAGTAGTACCCTCGCTCTGATTACTATAATCACCAATATCTTCCCTAGCTTGCTGGCTTGTAGAGGGGAGGAACCTTCCCAATGTGTCTCTCTGCCTTCGCATACAATAGATAAACGTTGTATAGCAACATGTCTTGCACAATGTTAGTAGAATGTTTTGGTATTTGATAAGATTAAACTTAACAGTCCTAATGTTGAAAACAAAATGTAAACTATAAAAGCTTGGAAAAATAAGTCTATGAAGGTAGCACCATCATTGAAAACAATGCAAAAAATGTAGAGTCTATTCTAATGCCTAATGTAGGGAAAAATTGGCTAAACAATCCACTTGAAATTAAAAAGACTTTCATTAGATTATAGAACATCCCCTATTTCACTGTCCAAGAACTCCTTCGGCTGCAGGTTGCATTTTGCAATTGTTGTGGGCTATAGTATCTTCTCAAGCTGCAAGGATTAGTCCATAAAACACCTACACAATACTAACTACCATGACTAAACACAAATATAAATCATAATGCATGCATATTCACATATAAATCAAACAACACCATTATATCATACTGCATTTCCATATACTTTAACCAAGTTCAAGGTATGCATGATAATCATAAAGGATGGCATACTGTAGAAATACTTGTCTTAGGAATGTATTATAAGCATCATAAAGATAACAAAAACTAGCTAATAAATGGGATCATCACTTACCACCAACAATTTTGAGCTGATAAACATTTCCTTTTGTCCTTGTTCATGTTGCAACCAAAGTTCTGAAGTTTCCTTTTTGATTTCACAACCATCATCCTGAAACACCAAATTTTATCCTCTACTACACATTTTTTCTACATTGAGAAGATTATGTCAGAGACCCTTGACATAAAAACATTTGTCTTATGCTTTCCATCAAAACTAATTGAACCTTTTCCATAGATCTTAGTAGATGTGGCATCACCAAACTTAACAAGACCACCATCATACTTTTCAAGTGTAACAAACTTACTCTTATCACCTGTCATATGATTTGAACATCCAATTTTAATTATCGAGTAGTCCCTCTCCTCTCTTGCATGAAAGGTAGTCAACATAGTTCCTTCAATACTATGACCTATTTTTGGAGCAATTTCCTTCACACATCTTTTAGGGTTAGTAGAATTAGTTCCAACATTCGAAGCTATGAACAAACATTCATCAATTTCAATATCTAGATAGTTTGATTCCTCATCATCAGATATACCATTATCTTCTTTAAATAATAAATATTCTTGAAAGATTTACCTTTATGATCTTTATGTTTGTCATTTGAAACTTGTTCAAAATATTTTGAAGCACAATGACCTACCTTTCCACAATTGAAACACTTGAAGGGTAACTTACCTTTGTATTTTCTAGTGCCATTTTTCAATCTCCTTATAAAATTTTATTCTACCTCATCAAGATCATCCATATTAGATTCATCATCCTCTCTTTCTTGATGACTTTAAAAGCAGTTTCTTTCCTTGAAGCATCTTTGTCAAACTCTCTTAATTCAAAAGTAGTTTAAGCACAAAACATTTGATCTCTAGTGTACTGATCCAAATTCTAATCTTCCTCAATAGAAGAAACTTTAGCACTATAAGATTTAGGAAGAGTTCTCAATACCTTTTTCACAACTTAATTTACTCCAATTTTCCACCAAGACCATTGATGGCATTGATAATTTCATCCACCCTGAGCATGTAGCCTGCAATATCTTCATCTTTTGGCATTCTTAGGGTTTCAAATTTGGCTTTGAAATTATGTATCTTTGCTTGCTTGAACTTAGCATCTCCTTCATAAATGCTTTGCAACTTTACCCATACCTCTTTAGTAGTTTTGTAGCTTATCACCTTTACAAGTTATTAATCGAAAGCCCACTCAAGATAGCATTCCTGGCTTTGCCATTATTGTCATAATCCTTGATATCATCTTCACTTATTGGAGTAGTAGTAGGTATAGTATATCCATCTTCAACTGACTTCCATACATCAAACCCTAATGAGATGAGAAAGGCTTCCATCCTTGCTTTCCAAAAAGCATAATTTGTTCCATCAAACATAGGAGCTTTGAAACCATTCATGTGAGCCATTTGGATCTACCTCAAGTGGTTAAGCTTCTTCCAAGGAACCTCTACTTTGATACCAATTGTTAGACACACGAGAAAACTAAGAGGGGGGTGAATTAGTTGTACATTAAACCTTCAAACCCTCATCATTAAAACCCTCAAAACCTTATTAAGCATTAGCATGAATGTAAAAAAATGAAACATCAACACATCAACAACCATACACAATAGAACACCAAATTTTATGTGGAAAAACCTAATCAAGGAAAAACCATGATGAGGATTAACTCACATATATATATGAATATCAATACTGAATACAAAAGGCTCACTGTCCAAAAGAAAGAAAGGCTCACTGCCCAGGAAAATCACTTCTTCTAAAATATAATAGAATAGAAAGAAACTATTACGAGGTTCACTACCTTAGAGCAACATGATAATCCATCACAACCATCTACAACCTTCGACTCATTACCTCCAACAACTTTAGACACACTAAAAATGTAGACACCTTCTCACTACTTCTTATAGCCTTAGGCATTTAAGTTCACACTCAAATCACAACACTTGATCACACACACATCATTTCACACTACATCTGGCATCACACACTTCTCCAACAAATGAACTTGCATATATATCCTTCACGACCTCAATAACCTTCTCTAGGTCGGTCTTAATGAAACATATGCACCTCAAACATGTAATCACCAAATATGTTGGCACCAAACACTTCCACAGTGGAAAGAAGTGAAGGAAGACTACACTAAGGGTTAACCAAGACCCAAATCTACACTGACATGCTACACCACACTTCCACAAACAACAAAGCACATCCACAATCAACACTCGCACATCAAGTCGACCAAACCATCATTAATGTTACCAAGCTACCACATACACACTTCACCAAGTCTAAAAACATCATGTGGACCATGTAACAACATCACACAACGTTCTAGAATATTCTGACACCAATAGAATATTCAACAACACTGGCGTAGACACCTACAACTAAAAATACTATCATCTTGTGCAACCAAACAAATTGCCACTAAGATACAACACATTAACCATGCTTGTGGAACAATTGAACACCAAACCAACCAAGGGAAGATAGATACAAGAAATACAAGCACATTCTTGAATCCACAAGACAAGAAACTTCAACATGGAGAAATACAAAGCAATTCTATTTCTCCCAGACAAACTTATTCACAAGCCAAACACTATTAGACATTTCTTCTACTGCCACACAATCCAAAACCTAAAACTTTAGATATAACACCTTTAAACACTTTTGATCATCACATCCAAACTACACAAGTACATCTTCAAGAATGAAGAAATGTGGAACACAACACAAAACACATCCCTATCACCTTGTACACTCTTTATGCAATTTTTCTCAAAAGCACTTGGAAACCAAGTGAACCTACTGCATCTACAATACCTTCTCAACACCACAAACACCTTCTCATCATATCCACACTAGAGGTTGACATCAATGACAATATAGTGCAACACATACCCTGTACTTTACAAGCCACACCCTCCATGTTATGACAAGTTGTGATCAATCAAATTGAAAAAAATCAAATATTAGATTACCAAACCTCTTTTTTTGGCTAATAAATTCCAAATATGCTCAAAAAATTTAGCTATCACACATGTTTATTACTCTTCCTATCAAGTTACTTCCAAGACTTCATATTTATGAATTGAAAAACTCCTCAAAGATTTTCTCTAGGCTTCTAGTGAAGGGCGTCGAGGATTCTATCATGCGACCTAGGATTTTGTTGTCTACCTCATTATTATGAAGGTCTAGGATTTCTTTCCATCTAAAAATAGGTTTTTCCTATGTGCTAAATCGATTTTTAGAGCATTAACAGGAAATGAAGCCTAGAAAATTATTGTCAAGTAATATATTAGTTCTAGTGTGCCTTTAGGATGTTCACTTGGAAGGGCCTAAATTTGGTACTACTCTCACCATTTAAGAAAGCATCAATATTGAGGGCACATTTGTTATCAAGAGTATTTGGAAAGCTTGGGAAACTATCAAGCCTTGTATTTGTGGGGAAAGAAATGATTTTCACAACATCCTTTCTATCAATCAATAATTTATTTGGTGGTCTCTGATTCTCTTGTGTTAAGACTACCCAATGGCCAAAGTGTCATGGATCCATGCCTTGAAATTTTTCAAGAGATATGTTTATGTGTTGCTAGATTTCATCAATAGAGCCACTAAGAATTTTTTCTTGGCCTAAATTCAAATTGAAGTTCAAGCTTACTGATCCATACCAGGAGACTTTTTAGTTCTTGATGTTATCCCACTAGAAATTGCTTCATAAAATTGAGGTTAGGTCTCTTAAAATTTTGTGGAAGGGCTAGAAAAGGTACCTAGGTACACCATTTTGAAATTACTGCCCTTGCAAAGGCTACTTGTGGTTGTCCCCCCATCTTTATATGGTGGATCAACTAAATCTTTAGTGGTAGCTATAGTCTTTTGTTGGGATCTAGCATTGTTGGTTCCAATGCATTTGGTCAACGATTCTAGAGCCTAAGTTGGCTTACTTTTCTTAGTGCATTCTCTATCAAGGCCTTCCTTCAAATGGCCATTTGGCTCATATGGGTATTGTAGACACCTAAAATATGACCTTACCCAACCATACCTCATTTTAGCTTATCGTTAGCCATTAATTTTATTTAATTATTCCCATCCTTTCCCACCCTTATCCTAATCCGTTAATTAAATAAATATTTATCATTTATTTAATTAATATCTCTTATCCTAATCCATTAATTAATTAAATATTTATTTATTTAATTAATATCCATTGCCATAATCCTTTAATTAAATAAATATTTACTATTTATTTAATTATCATCCCATCATGATCCCATTGATTAAATAGATACTTTATTTATTTAATTAATTGCCCTTTTATCCATTATTCTTGTCCACCTAATCCTATCTCTTCATCTTGTTCACATGGATCATAATCTAAATTTTTCCTCATGCGACAAATGTCCCCTTCACATTTTTAAGTAACTCCTTGCCTAGGTTCAATGAACCTAGACACGTACCCAAAAGTCAAACTATCTTTTAATCTTTCCACTCATCTCATTTAACCTGTTAATCCTAGCCATTGCCATAAAGATTTTTGTCCTTAGTCCTATCCTAAACCTGGATTATATTTGTTATTTGACATGTCAGATGATTGTGTCCTTCATCCAAACCCTAATCCTCCTTCAATCTTAGCCATCCATCATCAATCATTTCTAGCCATTGATTTTGCCTCTTGAAGACTCTATATCTAGAGGTTTTCATCCTTCATTTTCATCCAATATTGAGCTATCATACTTACATGTTGTCATTTTGATCTCCTATCTTGCAATCACTATCAACCATCAAGGTTATGATAGAGCATTGAGCAATCCACATATTAACATCAAGAGCAAATCGAATGGAATAAGGGTGCACTCCATTTCTGCTCATCAAGGAGACAAGCAAAGATTCTAGGTGAAGGTGTTGTGCTTTTATATTGCTTTTATCTTCCTTTTGTTTTCCTTCAATCTTTTCTAACCTCTTCAAGTATTCCCAATCCTTGTTGTCTATTATGTAGATAGAAAGAGACCTTCAAACACCTTTTTTGGTTTTATCTTAGAGCTTAGGAAACTTGGAATTGGACTTATGATTTTTTCATGCCTTTTAGATTTGTTCTATTTTCTAGGCATATGGTTTTTCTTGGAGATTGGTCTTATCTCCTTCTCAAGTATTCGTAGATTTGGCATGCTTTTAGAGTGATAATTCTCTCAAGTATCAAGAAAGATAGAAATACAACTCTTTTATAGTTGTTCTATTGATGTTCACTTTTCTTTATATACTAAAGCCATGATCTTATTCTAATATACTCATGTAGATTTAGGTACAAGCTAGCAAAGTTGCACACCTGCAAGAGCTACTAGAGATTTGGGGGAATCCCAGTTGCACTATTTCTTGAGTTATGTTTGATTCCTCAGTTTCTTAAGGATCTCAATGTGGGTGAAGCTAGACTATTAGGCATGATAGTGGTTCCTACTATTGTGGCTCACGTGGCTCTCAATTTCTAGTCTCTAGAGCTAATGCTGCTCATGGTGACTAGTCCTAGGCTTCCCACTTGCCTTAGCCTCTTTTCATGGGTAGGGTGGTTCTCCTGGTTGCCTTGATTAAGGCAAGTTCCCTCGTCTGGAGCTGGTCATTTGTCTAATTCATGCTCAACAACCATCAAATGACCCTCTTGAAGAAGGTGTTCTCATTGGTTGGTAGATGATTAATAATTTTGTCCCCAAATATGTTTCGGGCTATCTTGATGATAAAGACACTCCTTTTTCTGGTATTACTTTAGTTAGTTTTTATTAGGTTTGGCCTTGTTAGACTTTATTGTTTGTCTTTGTTTGGACTGAGTTCAATTAAATTTTGTTCGTGTGCCTCTACCACCCTACTCTTTAAAAAAAAAAAAAACACTATTATCCTTTTGATATAAAGTTAAATAGAAAAATATTCATCATAACGATAAATATCACACAAGAATAATATTTTAAGAAAAAAAATACATTAGAATATTAAAATTGAGTAAATAATATATGCAACTTGTTGCTGAGAGTTTCTGGATTTGATTGCGTTGTCCTGAAATTGGATTACAGAGTGTGATCCAAACATTGATGCAAAAACTTCAACACAATTGAAACCAGAAACTCTCAGCAACAACTTCATGAATTGTGGAAATCTATTAATACTTATTGGGTACAAAGGTAACAACAATAAATACTTATTAATTAAAAATAACAAAAACTAAGTAAACAAACTGGAAAAATCTCCCCCTGTAACCAGAAGTGTTGTCATAGCTTCAAGCTCTTTGTACAGTACAGTATCTCAATATTCCTCGAAGAGATATCAACATTAATATCACATACAGCGAACACCGTGACATGCTTTTTTATAAGACGTAACAGAGTAACCCTCCCAGAAATCTCAGTCCTGGTGGTCATATTGAGACTCCCTGCAAACCCATCTCTGATTAATTCAGAACCACTTGCCGCCAAGCTGTTAAGATAGACCGTCACGGTAACATTCATCCTGCTGGTCTTGTCGGCCTTTATTTTGCCGGGGGGCAAGATGGCCTGCCCCACCGTCTCGCCACTGTAAATCATCACGGTTGTGCTGTTGCCATGCTTGAAACTGGCCGCCTTGTTGGGGTTGTTGATCGACATGTCCGCTATGAGCGTCAAGTTCAGGTGGACCGTCAAAGAGCCCGCATTCATACCGGAGCTAAAATCGCTAATTGTGAAGGAATTGAGGGATATCTTGGGATCCTTGGTCTTGAACACCGTCAAGGCCAGGACGAGTATCACTATGCCCAGGGCCACCACGAAGGCGCCGCAGGAGAGGCAGCAACCGCGCAGCCACCGTCGGCGTTTCCGTGGATTTGGGGCGTCGAAGGGCGAAGGAGGGGCTTCTACTCGCAGAGGCTCTCTTGACAGTCGCTCTTCTTCCTTGTGGCTTAGGCTTCCGTTAATTGATTTGGGTTGCGCTTCCTTTGCCTCCATCTTCTGCCCGTTTGTCTCCGTCATTTTTCGACAAATTGAAGCCCGAATTTGAAACTGTTAGGGTTATGGCTTCTGGCTCTCCCGATTATAAGGAGGAAGCAATTGGACTTTGGGAAATTTAGATTTCGCACGAGAGTTGAATTTTACCGGCAGAAGATTTCTGGGCTTTTCTCTTTGAATAAACTAGGCTATTTGACTGTTACCGGGTGTGCAGGAAACCAACGACCTCAGGGTTAAGGTGAAGCCTATTATACTACTTATTATTCCTCTGGGAATTGGGCTTAAATAGCGATTTTTGTTATGGTGTTTCTGAGTTGTACGACATCCTTAAGCTTCAGCGAAGGACAGTCCCGCGTTTTCAAAATCAGATCCTCCTTCTTTGTTTTGCATAAATAGGTAAGTCATTTTTAAGTCATTTTTTTCTGCCGTTTGTCAGGAGTTTTGACTTGTTGGGCTCTATTGGAAGCTTCTTATTAGTTTTTAAAGTTGATTCACATTCTGAATGCACATTTGATTTAGCAACGTCCGCGTGGGAGGCGCGTGGCTTACATACCTACTTTGTTTAATATATTCAATGAGTATATTCAAAGGTGTTGAATAATTGTTGATTTGCTTTAATGAACCTTTTATTGTTAGTCTTTGGTAGGCAAGGGGGATAACGATTTATTCAATAGAGAGATTTTTTTATAGGATCAAATTAAATCTTTTTTCATTACTATGAGAGGCAATAAGGAGTGTAGTATGATGGTATAACTAGCACTTGCATTAGGGGGAGGTGTAAGGAATACGTCGATAGTATTATATAATTTCCTAGAATTTACGATCTGCTTTTTCTATTAGTGTTCAGATATGTTCTGAGTCTATCTCTCATAAGAAACATTTACAGTGCACAGTAGATGTGTCAAATTCCATAAATACAACATCAAATGCTAATATTCATCCACCTTAGTCCGAGAATAGATACAATTATACAATGCTATCATTGCCACAGAAATAGTGTTCAAGGATTTCAAAATCAGAATTGTTGTATTATTTCAGAGGTTTGAAATATAGTTTGCTGATTGACTATAGCAACTTTTTATTTTCCTATAATATATACTTCAAAAGGTGATACCGAAGAGCAACATGTTTGCCAAGTTCATTACAAACCTTTACAAAACTCTGCTTCAGCAGTGGCTGTACCAACTTTTTATTTTCCTCTGTATAGTGATTTTATTTGGGTATCAGAGGTTTGAAATATAGTTTGCTGATTGACTATAGCAACTTTTTATTTTCCTATAATATATACTTCAAAAGGTGATACCGAAGAGCAACATGTTTGCCAAGTTCATTACAAACCTTTACAAAACTCTGCTTCAGCAGTGGCTGTACCAACTTTTTATTTTCCTCTGTATAGTGATTTTATTTGGGTAGCTGCACACAACAATTGTAGTGAGCTTGAATTTCTTAAATCTGCAACAAGTTCTTGTATTGTACAGTTATTTTGTGCCTGTACATTGAAAATAGAAGTAAATGCATTGTAGTATGAAATGTATGATATTTACTCTACTGGACAGAGTGGACAGAGTTAACAAAGCCCAATACGGTAAAATAAGAAGAAAAAAATTTAAAGGTTAAATTTTTAAGATCTAAGATAATGTAGCTTCCACATCTATTTGTGATTTAGTATAGGGTCAAACAAAATATGGTGCTCCAGATCCATCTATTAGTTTGTCTCTTGCAAGAGCTAAAGGGCCTGCAGTACTCATGGGTTCAGTTTCATCAGAATATGTAATTTAAATCCCGATTTTTTTGATTTGAAGTGCTTCATGCTCAAACTTTCCAGTTCAATTTGCCAGTATTGTCATAAGCAAAGAAAAAGTATTTAATCAAATCAAACTGATAAGAGTAAAGAACAACAAAATACATTAGCATGTTTCATTAGGCACCTTGTATAGAACAAAGAAATATAGATAATACAGATTCACAAAATATTGGAAACTTGAATTTTAGGATTTGAGATAATACATATTGAAGCCTTCTATTCATAACAACATTGATATACAGATTCACAAACACTGCAAACTTGAATTTTAGGATTCAAGATAATTATAACATTATAGAATGGAAATAGAATGTTCCCATCTAATTGTCAAATCAATATTTATTTGGCTTTTATGTGATAAGTGAGATTTTGGAGGCTTTTACCATTAAACAACAGTTGATTTACCATTAAACGATAACTGAAACTTGATTTACCATTAAACGATAACTGAAACTTGTTTTCTGATGACTCAACTGTAGTTTGCGGGTGTGAGACTTATTTTAGACTCAAATCTCACACTATATGTAATCTATAGATTTTTTATAACTGAAACTTGTTTTCTAATGACTCAACAGTAGTTTGCAAGTGTGAGACTTATTTTAGACTCAAATCTCACACTATATGTAATCTATAGATTTTTATAACCGAAACTTGTTTTCTAATGACTCAACAGTAATTTGAAGGTGTGAAACTTATTTTAGATTCAAATCTCACACCATGTAATCTATAGATTTTTACATTTAAGAGATATGTTATAACTGTTTAAAAGATACCTTAGTTAAGATATATCGTCTGATGACAAGCAGGACTATTGCTCATCACTATTGCATTCATGCCTACACTGGTCTATTGCCTAAATCACTATTGTATTCATGCCTACACTGACTATTGCCTAATGACTAGTTCATAATATGATTTTTGCTTGCCCTATTCCCTTTGCTTACGACCTTTTCATCTCATAAGATATCTTTATTATTTTATATGCCATTCTCATTTTATTGAAGAAACACATTCAACGAGTAATCTTCCGGATTTATTGCCGTCCCTAATGGGACTGCATGGTTGCCACCACGTTTGAGCCGATGTAACAGGTATGTCCCACTGACGGGATCTTATTTTTCACATGTCTGTTGGCTAACCCATTGTATTTTTAACTTTTATGCTTTCGCAAGAATCTGGCTGGAAGAGGGGTGTAGTAGAGTATATATAAAGGTGTTACCCTGGATGGGGAAACTAGTGGCAGTAAATTTTTAACATTACTTTAGAAGCAGAGCAAGAACTACCTCCTGGAATTTGAGATTATGTTGGTCTCACAACACAACAACATTGTTTCACTTATGTTTTACATTGCAGTAAGAAAGGACAAAGTTGTGAAAGGACAAAGTTGTGATGGCATGCAAAGAAAGATTGAAAGTAGCTATTGGAGTTGCAAAAGCATTGGATTACTTGTATGATGGATGTCCTCACTCCATCATCCACAGGGACAGGAAATCTTCCAACATTCTACTTTCAGAAGACTTTGAACCCCAGGTATAGTATTTTCCGATGAGAAATATAAATTGTGTTGTTATATCTAAAGAATGTGCAAAAGATTACGCTATCAGTAAGGAATTTTGTAGATCCAGAAAAAGGGATTAATTGGTGGATGTTATGAATAGTATTAATTAAAAATAACAAAAACTAAATAAACAAACTGGAAAAATCTCCCTCTCTGAAGCAGAAGTGTTGTCATAGCTTCAAGCTCTTTGTACAGTGCAGTATCTCAACATTCCTTGAAGAGATATCAACATTAATATCACATACAGCGAACACCGTGACATGCTTTTTTATAAGACGTAACACAGTAACCCTCCCAGAAATCTCAGTACTGGTGGTCATACCGAGTCTCCCTGCAAACCCGTCTCTGATCAATTCAGAACCACTTGCCGCCAAGCTGTCAAGATAGACGGTCACGGTAACATTCATCCTGCTGGTCTTGTCGGCCTTTATTTTGCCGGGGGGCAAGATGGCCTGCCCCACCGTCTCGCCACTGTACATCATCACGGTTGTGCTGTTGCCATGCTTGAAACTGGCCACCTTGTTGGGGTTGTTGATCGACATGTCCGCTATGAGCGTCAAGTTCAGGTGGACCGTCAAAGAGCCCGCATTCATACCGGAGCTAAAATCGCCAATTGTGAAGGAATTGAGGGATATCTTGGGATCCTTGGTCTTGAACACCGTCAAGGCCAGGACGAGTATCACTATTCCCAAGGCCACCACGAAGGCGCCGCAGGAGAGGCAGCAACCGCGCAGCCACCGTCGGCGTTTCCGTGGATTTGGGGCGTCGAAGGGCGAAGGAGGGGCTTCTACTCGCAGAGGCTCTCTTGACAGCCGCTTTTCTTCCTTATGGCTTAGGCTGCCGTTAATCAACTTGGATTGTGGTTCCTTTGCCTCCATCTTCTGCCCGTTTGTCTCCGTCATTTTTCGAAAAATTGAAGCCCAAAGTTTGAGACTTTTAGGGTTATGGCTTCTGTTTCTCCCCCAAAACTCTTGGACTCTTGTAAGGAGGAAGATTTTGGACTTGGGAACTTTAGATTTTGCACGAGTGTTACCGGCAGAAGATTCCTGGGCTTTTCCCTTTGAATAAAACTATTTGACTGTTACCAGGTGTGCAGGAAACCAACGACTTCAGGGTTAAGGTGAAGCCTATTATACTACTTATTATTCCTCTGGGAATTGGGCTTAAATAGCCATTTTTGTTATGATGCTTCTGAGTTGTCTGACATCCTTATGCTTCGGCGAAGGACAGTCCCCCGTTTTCAAAATCAGATCCTCTTTCTTTGTTTTGCATGTCATTTTTAAGTCATGTTTTTTCTGCCGTTTGTTAGCAGTTTTGACTTCTTGGGCTCTATTGGAAGCTTCTTATTAGTTTTTAAAGAAAATTCAGATTCTGAATGCACATTTTATTTAGCAACGTCCGCGTGGGAGCCGCGTGGCTTATATACTTACTTTGTTGAACATATTCAATCAGTATAGGCAAGTGCGGTAACCATTTATTCAATACAAAGATTTTTTTATAGGATCAAATTAAATTCTAAAATTTTGTCATTACTATGAAAGGCAATAAAGAGTGTAGTATGATGGTATAATTATATTAAAAAAAGAAGGTTGATATTTATTTTTAAATGTACAAAATATAAATAAAATAAAGATATATTAAATAAAATATTTTAAAATAAAAATAATTTTTTTAAAAATAAAATGAAATAATTTATAAGTAAAGTATTAATATTTGTATATTCTTTTTATTTATCTTAAATTTATTTAACAAAATAAATATTAAATAAGAAAGTTTGCCACTCAAATTAATATCTTTAATAATTAATTTTCTTTAATATTTAAGTTTTGATTTGAGTAGGTTGTAATATTATATGAAAGGAAGAGAGATGATAGAATAGTTCCTACACCAATCTATAAGGAGAGATAATGCAAAGAGAATTAGATCCAACAATTTTAGAAAGGAATATAACACATGTATTAACATACATAAACATGCAACTCATAGAAGACACCTATGATAAATTATTTATCTTGGTAAAATCTTAATAGCAAAAAAAACATAATTTTCAAATATCAAACCAATTATATTCACAAGAATTATAATGTTTTTAATACTATGATATGTTCAAGCCTTTAAAGCAACATAATACATCAACTCAATCTAGAGAAAATCCAACAACATAATGATACATGTAATTTTGTATGAAAAAAACCCATCATGTGAATCCAATATATAGCTAAGACCAAAACTTCAAATCATTAGTTATTTCTAAAAGTATGTGTTTAAAACTATAATCTAAATTAGGTGCCCAAATCAAACACAAAATCTAATGTCCAAAATCATGGTGTTTTTACTATGATCAAATAAAAACTACCTCTATCAATTTGCTGTTAGGGTTAGAAAAACATATATCTAATAGTTAAATGTAGATTTGATCAATAAAACAAAGAAATAAAACACATAGAAAATTATAGTAGAAACAAGACCACACAAAGAATTTAACGTGGTTCACCCAATCTGGGCTACATCCACAAAATCGCAACCATCCAATAATTTTATTATCCAGTGTAAAACATATTACAATTTTGCTAATAATGTCATACTGCAACCCCCATCCAAACCGCTTATAACAAGATTTTTAGAAGCTTCTAGAATTAGGGTTTTTACAAAGTCATTTTTCTTCTATTCGGTTATGACGCGATTTTTTTTTTTCGGGGGTTGTTGCCCTCAAACCCCCGCCTGACTTCGGATCCTGGCAAGGATACATTCCAAGTGTACAATATAGCATGATTAGTTGCCACACACCACAACAATCTCCCACTTGGAGATTGATCAAGCTCCACACCAAACAATCTCCCACTTGGAGACTGATCCTAGACGACATTGTTGCAAGCTCCCACTAGAAATAATCACCTTGGACTCTATTGCTCAGTTATATTGGAATTCAACCTTGAAGGCCAACCGAAGCTGAAGAGGAGCTCAACTTCTCTTTTGTCACTGCCTTCGTAAACATATTCGTTGGATTGGCATATGTATGTATCTTGTCTAAGCTTGACACATCCATCCTCAACATTGACGAATGAAATAATATCATCAAACATGTGTTTGGTTTTCCCCAGAATGCAAGGCAAAATTCTTTGCGAGATGTATAGAACTCTGACTGTCTGTAAACAAATAATTTCCAGCCTATTGTTTTTCCAACTCATCCATAAAAAGTTGCAGCCATATCATCTCCTTTGCCGCCTCTGTTGCAACAACATACTCTGCCTTTGTGGTGGATAAAGCAACCACCTTTGCAATAGAAATCAACTCATTGTTGTCTTACCAGCTGTAAATGCGTAACTGCAATTGTTACTCCACATTATCTATATCCCTATGCGTTGAGTCAACGCCAAGCAAATCGATTATTAGAGCCCCCAAAGAATATAAATATTTATTGGATGTACCTTTCAAGTGCCCGAGAATCCATTTTACACATTCAATGCTCAACTTCGGGATGACTCAAATACTTGCTAACAACTCCTACAATATGTACAATATCTGGTCTTGTGCATACCATGGCATACATCAAACTACCTACAGCTGAAGCATATGGTACCTTGGACATTTTTTCTTCCTCCTCTTGTGTCTTTGGACACATATCCTTAGTCAATTTAACATGACTAGGCAAAGGTGTGCTAACAGCTTTTGCATTCTCCATATGAAATCTCTGCAACACCTTTTCAACATAATTATCCTAAGATAAAAATAATTGTCTATTTTTCCTATCTCTACGAATTTTCATACCAATGATTTGCTTTACTTCCCCCAAATCCTTCATAGCAAAAAATTTTGGTAATTGTTATTTTAGCTCACTTATGTGATCCATATTATACCCCGCTACAAGCATATTATCAACATATAAACATAAGATAATGTAGCTATTATCATCTAACCTCTTAAAATAAACACAATGGTTTGAATTACAGCATTTGTAGCCTTGCTCAACCACAAAACTATCAAATTTAATATACCATTTCACGAGGGTGCTTGCTTCCAAACCATATAGACTTTCTTAATCGCACACAAGTTTCTCGCCGCTTTGACCTCAAATCCGCTTGTAGTTTGTTTTATATACATTTCCTCTTCAAATCACCAAAGGAAAAATGTTGTTTTAACATCAGGATTCTAAATGCAAATCTTAAGCAACCACAATACTTAAAACAATGCGAATATAAGTCATTTTAACAACTGGAGAAAAAATATCATCAAAATCAATACCCTTTTTCTGTGCAAATCCCTTTATAACTAATCTGGCTTTAAATCTTTTCTTACCTCCATCCTCCTCTTTTAGCCTGTAAATCCATTTGTTTGGTAAAGCCTTTTTACCTGAAGGTAACTTGCATAAATCCCAAGTCTGATTTTTTAGCAAGGAGTCCATTTCTTCTTCCATTACATACTCCCACTGAACCTTGGTATCCACCTGCATAGCTTCATCATTAACATTTTGATTCACCAACATCAGTTAATAAAATAAAATACAAAAAGGGAGAAAATATTTTGGAGGTCTACTTATCCTTGAAGGTCGTCTAACATTCATTGGAATTTGTAATGTCCCTTAGTTTAATAACCCTAAAATAGCATAAGAACCATATAAGACATATAATGAATTTTACATGAACATAATTTTACACAAGAAAATTGCTTAAAAATCCTATATGCATATATATAATGTGATAACAATTAAACACAAAATTCAATGTTTAGTTCTTTCAATTTCCATAATTTAAGAATGAGTCAATTGACTATGTTATCAACTAGGATATTGCTATTATGATAGATTTCTCACTCCCGAACGGGATAGACCTCCGCCTTATTTCTCTCCCTAACCTTGTGGGATGGTAGATTTACTGTGCCAAGGGCGCGTGCACCATCTCAAGTGGGACACCCTCAAGGATTGGTTACCTGTCTTGGGCTCTGTCCAACATTGGGTGGATTTACTCGCCTTTCCCTTCCACACTCCCTATCCTCATCAAGCGTTACGAAGTGATTTTAGTTGAGGTCTATCTCGTTCACTGTTGTGAACTATATCATTTAATTCATTCCAAATCTACATATTTCAAGTCTGTCAAGTCACTAAAAGGATGGAGGCGTGCTTATTCATTTTGCATTTAGAGAGTATGCTGTGTTATTCAATTCATCAATAGTATAATCCAGAATTTGTGTTTTCTGAGAGTAATTGATATGCTAGATTGTTTAACAATGATTATTTTCCCTTTGTCCCTACAACTAGTATTTGTTTTGATTAGCTATGCCCAGATCGGTGCTTCATGATGAATCTATATCTATATTTATTATTATTTTAAAAAAAAAAATGAAATAGAAACATTGTTCCTAGACTTAGCCACGACCTCCTCTAGGAGGCTTGTTTATTTGTGTGCAATTGAATCCCATGATATCAGGCAGATCATCTAGCAGAATGACTTATTTATTTGCTTAATTTCTAATCAAAGCTTCAAAAATTATAGCCGAGTTACTTACCTCTTCCTGGCGTATCTTCGTTTCTTGATTTCCTCCTTGCTCTTTCCCGTTTTCTGTCTGATGATTCTCTATCAGGCATCGCTTTTCCTTTTAACGTCTTTCAAAAGACACGACCTTTGCTGGAGATCACCGTTTGGGAAAAGACACCTCTTACGCCTAGGGTTGCGTCTATCAACATAGCCACATCGCGGCTAACATAGATCCGATGCTTTATTTCTCCTTTTTTAAAAGAATAAAAATCATTGCAAAATTAAACGTTTTTGAGTTACTTTCTTTTACAAGGAAATATATAATAATAATAATAATAATAATAATAATAATAATAACGATTTGCAAGAATTGTTCCATGAGTGCGGGGATATGACAGTCTCCTCCTCTAAAAATTGCTTGTCCTCAAGCAAAATTCAATCTTGGATGCTTTAGAATTTCTTCACTTTCCCATGTAGAATCTTCCTCAAGTAACCCCTTCCACTTAATCAGATATTCGGGGATAATTTTGTTCCTCAACTTTTTCTCCTACATGTTTAAGACCATTTCAGGCTCCAAGATCAGTCTTCCCTCGTCATCAAGAGGTGGTAACTTTGTACATGGAGTAACTTGCTGCCCAAGAACTTTTTAAAGTTTGGACACATGAAAGATATTATGAATCTTGCTATTGCTAGGAAATTCCAACTCATAGGCTAATTCGCCTATTTTCCTCAGGGCCTTGTATGGGCCATAAAATTGGGGCTTTAGCTTCTCTGCACCACTCAATTTCATTGAAGATTGCTTGTAAGGTTGGAGTCTCAGAAAAACCAAAGCTCTGACTTCAAATGTTCTTTCGACCCGATTTCGATCTGCATAAATTTTTTCTTGATTTTGAGCATGATGAGGATTATCTTTGCGGGCTTTCATTATATCCATGCTTTGCTGTACAAAGTCCCTGGCACCTGGTACTCTGCTGTCCTGAATGGCCAAGCTTCCAAAAGTAGTTGCTTCATACCTGTAGAGAGCCTTGAAAGGGCTCATTCTAATGGACATATGGAATGTTGTGTTGTAGCAGTATTCTCCCAAGTGCAACCATTTGACCCAAGAGTTTTGTTGACCTGTAACATAATTCCTCAAGTATCCCTCCAACCACTTATTCACAATCTCTGTTTGCCCATCTATTTGGGGGTGGTAGCTAGTACTTGGAGTAAGATGTGTACTTGCGAGCCGGAAGAGTTCTTGCCAGAATTGGCTAAGGAAATGGCTGTCGCGATTGTTGACTGTATTCTGGGGCAATCCATGTAACTTGAAGATCTCTTTGAAGAACACTTCAGCTATTTGGGGTGCTTTGAACTTAGTGGATATTGGAAGGAAATGAGCATATTTAGTTAGCCGATCTATCACAAAGATGCAATCCTTCCCTTGAACCTTAGGCAGTCCAGTGATAAAATCCATTGAAATACTTTCCCACTTTTGATCTGGAATAGGCAGTGGCTGAAGTAACCTCGCTGGGTGGCTTAGTTCTGCTTTATTTTTCTGGCAAGTCATACATTCTTGAACATATTTTCCCACATCCTTTTTGAGGCCTTTCCATGAATAACGTTCCCTTATCTGTTTGTAAGTCTTATAATATCCCAGATGTCCCGTCAAAGGGGAATCATGGTATTCCTTCAGAACTTTTTCCTTAATCTTAGAGTGTGGCACCAAGAATATTTTGTCTTTATACAAAATGATATCTTCTACCACTCGGAACTCACTATTGAGTGAATTTCCTTCAAGTATTTCTTGAGCTTGTGGATCCTTGGCATATTCTGCAATAATGTCATTCCTCCAACTTCTAGTGAGGCTAGTGATTGCATTCACTTGTGGGTGTCTTGACAAGGCATCGACTGCCATATTGTTAGTTCCTTTGACATATTCAATATCGAAATTGTAAGCTTGTATATTACTCACCCAATTTTGTTGGCGGTCGTTCAAGTCCCTCTGATTCATGAAGAATCTTAAGTTGTTATGATCTGTCTTGATATTAAATTTTCCACAAACCAAATATTGCCGAAATTTGGCCAAAGCATGCATGATGGCCAACATCTCTTTACCATAAATGGAATAGGGCCTTTCAATTTCTATAAGCTTACAACTTTCAAAAGCTATAGGGTGTCTATTTTGCATCAATACTGCCCCAATTCCTTACCCAGAGGCGTCACATTGAAGTTAAATGGTTGAGTGAAATCTGGTATGGCTAAGACAGGACATGAACACATTGCCTCTTTGAGTTTTTCGAAAGATTCTTGCGATTTCTCATTCCACACAAAAGCCCCTTTCTTGGTTAAGTTTGTGAGTGGGGCAGTTGTCTTTGAGAAGTTTTTCACAAAACGCTGGTAATAACTACAGAGCCCCACGAAACCCCTGAGTTGGGTAAGGGACTTTGGTTTTGGCCATTCCTTGATGGCTCTGATCTTCTCTTCATCAACACTGACTCCCTGGGCGTTGATCTTATGTCCTAGGTAGAGGATCTCATCTAGGCCAAATTCGCATTTTGATGCTTTGACATATAATGATTCTTGCTCTAAAATTTCTAAGAATTCATCAATATGCTTAAGATGTTCCTCCCAAGTTTTACTATAGATTAATATATCATCAAAAAATATTAATAGGAATTTCCTTAACTGTTTCTTGAAGGTGTGGTTCATACATGATTGAAAGGTAGCAGGGGCATTTGTCAGTCCGAAGGGAAGAACCAAGAACTCGAAATGTCCGTAGTGGCATCTGAATGCTGTTTTGGAATATCTTCTTCTCTCATTCTTATTTGATGGTAACTCGATCTCAAGTCAATTTTGGAGAAATATTTTGCACCATGAAGTTCATCTATAAGTTCATCCACTCTAGGAATAGGGTATCGATTTTTAATGGTTTTTTTGTTTAAAGCCCTATAATCAATACACATTCTCATGGTTCCATCTTTTTTCTTAACAAGTACAATTGATGAAGCAAAGGGGCTTGAGCTAGGTCGGATGTGCCCCATTTCTAGGAGTTCTTTAATTGTCTTTTCTATTTCTTCCTTGTACTTTTGTGGATGTCGGTAAGGGGTGGTGGTTACTGGCTTTGCTCCTTCTTCCAATTCAATGATATGTTCAAAGCCCCTCTTGGGTGGCAACCTAGGTGGAATATCACCAAAAACTTTCCTATGTTTTTCCATAATGGGTTGGATGTCAATGTGAATGGCTTTTCCTTGAGGGGTTGACTTGTCTAAAATCATGCATTGTGCTGCCCACTCACCTTGACCCCGATTCAAAATTCTTTCTATTCTTTTGCAAGAGACCACTTGAGGTGATTCATTGGGTAGTCCCTTTAAAGTAACTTCTTGCCCTTGGTGTTGGAAACGTAGTGTTAGGTTGGGAAGGTCAAACATAAAACATCCCAAGGAATAGATCCATGGAGTACCCAATATTACATCTGCATCAAGAGGAGCTACATAAAAATATTCTTTGATGGGGTGCCCTCCCAAGATCATTTCTAGTTGGGGAAATACTTTTGTGCATCGGACCGTAGCTCCTGTAGCTGTGGCTGCTGCAAAACCTTTGAATTCTTGAGTTTTTAACTTCCTTTTTTCTACTAATCTTTCATCTATAAATTGTGGGATGCCCCACTATCTACCAAAGTGATGAACCTTTGACCCTTAAGGGTACTCTTAATGCGGAAAGGATGGTGTTTGGAAGTTTGTGTGATTGTGGCGAGGGTTACATGTTCATCCCCCTCGTACCTTGCTTTCTTACATTCATTTTCTTCCTTAGGGATTTCCTCTAATTGGTGAACTTGTTCCTTCCTTCCACATCTATGCTCAGGAGACCATTCTTCTTTGCAATAGCGACAAAGGTTCTTCCTTTTATTGTTGCCCTTTTTCTTTTCACAGGTGTGCCTGTCCCCATGGGCCTTTACATGTGAAACATAGACCCTTCTCTCTTAGTTCATCTCTTTCCTTTTTGGAGGGGAAATTGGGGAGATGTTTATTTTTCTTGTGAGAGTGTTTGGTATGGTTGTTTGGAGTTTTATTTCTTGCTGTTGTAGATTCTAGCCTTAAGGCTTTCTCTATGGCATCTTCCAAACTTAAGGGGTTAAGAGCACTTACTAATCCCCTAAGTGATTTTGAGAGTCCTTCCACAAAAAGGTATGTGAGTCTACCTTCCCTTATGTCAGAAACTCGGATTGAGGTTTTCTGAAATTCGTTTATATAACTTTCTACTGTCCATTGCTGTTTAAGTTGAGTGAGCCTTTTAAAATATTCTTGGGGATGTTTCCTATCAAATCTCTTTATGAGTTTTTGTGAGAATTCCTCATAGGAAGTTATGTTTTGGTGGCCTAGAGTGTGGATTCCATGGTGCCACCATTCATGGGCTGAACCTTCCAAATGTAATATTGCAAACTGAAGTGCATCTTCTTCTGTCATTGGGTTGAGGGTAAAATAGGTGTTTAGTTTTTGCAGCCAAGCATGGGCGGTAATTTTGTTTATGCATCAAAGTTAGGTAGGGTCACTTTATTCACCTTATGTTTCAAGTCTTTATTTTGTGACTTCTTCCCTTGCCTAGGTGTTTCATGTCTTTTGGCCTCACAGAACTCCCTAAATGACACAAGTTCTCTATGCTCGGGTTCAAGATCCCTATAAGCTCTAATAATTTCTTTGGTGCTGCTAGGAGTTGGATCCATCTCTTCCTCTCTTCCAAGATCGTTCCTTTTGGTTAAGAAAGGGGGTTTGGGAACTCTAAGAGTAAATAGCCCATGATTTGCTTCTGAATGGTTTGAACTTACATCTCTTCCATTTGATGGATTATTTTTCAAGTTGCTGATTGAGTTCTCCATACTTTTCAAAGTTTGAATGAGAGTTTGGTTTTTTTTTCTAATCCTCTATTTTGGTTCATAAGAGTTTGATTAGTTTGTTCCATAAAAGCCCTTAGTTTGTTGGATAATTGTTCAGCCATGGAACCCTTCTTTCGATAAGTTTGCATTCACCCAAGTACAGGATGGCAGGATTATGCTGATACCACTTGTAATGTCCTTTATTTTAATAACCCTAAAATAGCATAAGAACCATATAAGACATATAATGAATTTT
>VDFB02257259.1:0-45166 GCA_007258455.2 Sequoia sempervirens | reverse complement strand
GATGTTTCAAAATCTCTTTGCTTTCCCAAGTAGCATCTTCCATAGGTAGTCCTTTCCATTTAATCAAGTACTTGAGAATAATTTTGTTCCTCAACTTTTTCTCCCTCATGTTTAGGATCATTTCGCACTCCAAAAAAGTCTTCCCTCATCGTCAAGGGGTGGTAACTCTATACATGGAGTAACTTGCTTCCCAAGAACCTTTTTAAGTTTGGACACATGAAAGATATTGTGAATCCTGTTGTTGTTAGGCAACTCCAATTCATAGGCTACTTCACCTATTTTCCTTAGAACCTTGTACGGGCCATAAAATCGAGGCTTTAATTTCTCTACACCAGTTACTATAATGAGGATTGCTTGTAGGGTTGGAGTCTTAGAAATAAAAAATCTCCAACTTCAAATGTTCTTTCGACCCGATTTTGATCTGCATAAATTTTTTGTTGATTTTGAGCAGGGTGAAGATTATATTTGAGAGCTTTCATTATATCCACACTTTTTTGAATGAATTCTCTAGCACCTGGCACTCTGTTGTCCTGAATGACTAAGCTTCCAAAGGTAGTTGCTTCATACCCATAGAGAGCCTTGAATGGGCTCATTCTAATGGACATGTGGTATGTAGTGTTGTAGCAATATTCTCCCAAGTGCAACCATTTGACCCAAGAGTTTTGTTGACTTGTAACATAATTCCTCAAGTATCCCTCCAACCACTTATTCACAATCTCTGTTTGCCCATCTATTTGGGGGTGGTAGCTAGTACTTGGAGTAAGATGTGTACTTGCGAGCCGGAAGAGTTCTTGCCAGAATTGGCTAAGGAAATGGCTGTCGCGATTGTTGACTGTATTCTGGGGCAATCCATGTAACTTGAAGATCTCTTTGAAGAACACTTCAGCTATTTGGGGTGCTTTGAACTTAGTGGATATTGGAAGGAAATGAGCATATTTAGTTAGCCGATCTATCACAAAGATGCAATCCTTCCCTTGAACCTTAGGCAGTCCAGTGATAAAATCCATTGAAATACTTTCCCACTTTTGATCTGGAATAGGCAGTGGCTGAAGTAACCTCGCTGGGTGGCTTAGTTCTGCTTTATTTTTCTGGCAAGTCATACATTCTTGAACATATTTTCCCACATCCTTTTTGAGGCCTTTCCATGAATAACGTTCCCTTATCTGTTTGTAAGTCTTATAATATCCCAGATGTCCCGTCAAAGGGGAATCATGGTATTCCTTCAGAACTTTTTCCTTAATCTTAGAGTGTGGCACCAAGAATATTTTGTCTTTATACAAAATGATATCTTCTACCACTCGGAACTCACTATTGAGTGAATTTCCTTCAAGTATTTCTTGAGCTTGTGGATCCTTGGCATATTCTGCAATAATGTCATTCCTCCAACTTCTAGTGAGGCTAGTGATTGCATTCACTTGTGGGTGTCTTGACAAGGCATCGACTGCCATATTGTTAGTTCCTTTGACATATTCAATATCGAAATTGTAAGCTTGTATATTACTCACCCAATTTTGTTGGCGGTCGTTCAAGTCCCTCTGATTCATGAAGAATCTTAAGTTGTTATGATCTGTCTTGATATTAAATTTTCCACAAACCAAATATTGCCGAAATTTGGCCAAAGCATGCATGATGGCCAACATCTCTTTACCATAAATGGAATAGGGCCTTTCAATTTCTATAAGCTTACAACTTTCAAAAGCTATAGGGTGTCTATTTTGCATCAATACTGCCCCAATTCCTTACCCAGAGGCGTCACATTGAAGTTAAATGGTTGAGTGAAATCTGGTATGGCTAAGACAGGACATGAACACATTGCCTCTTTGAGTTTTTCGAAAGATTCTTGCGATTTCTCATTCCACACAAAAGCCCCTTTCTTGGTTAAGTTTGTGAGTGGGGCAGTTGTCTTTGAGAAGTTTTTCACAAAACGCTGGTAATAACTACAGAGCCCCACGAAACCCCTGAGTTGGGTAAGGGACTTTGGTTTTGGCCATTCCTTGATGGCTCTGATCTTCTCTTCATCAACACTGACTCCCTGGGCGTTGATCTTATGTCCTAGGTAGAGGATCTCATCTAGGCCAAATTCGCATTTTGATGCTTTGACATATAATGATTCTTGCTCTAAAATTTCTAAGAATTCATCAATATGCTTAAGATGTTCCTCCCAAGTTTTACTATAGATTAATATATCATCAAAAAATATTAATAGGAATTTCCTTAACTGTTTCTTGAAGGTGTGGTTCATACATGATTGAAAGGTAGCAGGGGCATTTGTCAGTCCGAAGGGAAGAACCAAGAACTCGAAATGTCCGTAGTGGCATCTCGAATGCTGTTTTGGAATATCTTTCATTCTCCTTATTTGATGGTAACTCGATCTCAAGTCAATTTTGGAGAAATATTTTGCACCCTCATGAAGTTCATCTCCATATAAGTTCATCCACTCTAGGAATAGGGTATCGATTTTTAATGGTTTTTTTGTTTAAAGCCCTATAATCAATGCACATTCTCATGGTTCCATCTTTTTTCTTAACAAGTACAATTGATGAAGCAAAGGGGCTTGAGCTAGGTTGGATGTGCCCCATTTCTAGGAGTTCTTTAATTGTCTTTTCTATTTCTTCCTTGTACTTTTGTGGATGTCGGTAAGGGGTGGTGGTTACGGGCTTTGCTCCTTCTTCCAATTCAATGATATGTTCAAAGCCCCTCTTGGGTGGCAACCTAGGTGGAATATCACCAAAAACTTTCCTATGTTTTTCCATAATGGGTTGGATGTCAATGTGAATGGCTTTTCCTTGAGGGGTTGACTTGTCTAAAATCATGCATTGTGCTGCCCACTCACCTTGACCCCGATTCAAAATTCTTTCTATTCTTTTGCAAGAGACCACTTGAGGTGATTCATTGGGTAGTCCCTTTAAAGTAACTTCTTGCCCTTGGTGTTGGAAACGTAGTGTTAGGTTGGGAAGGTCAAACATAAAACATCCCAAGGAATAGATCCATGGAGTACCCAATATTACATCTGCATCAAGAGGAGCTACATAAAAATATTCTTTGATGGGGTGCCCTCCCAAGATCATTTCTAGTTGGGGAAATACTTTTGTGCATCGGACCGTAGCTCCTGTAGCTGTGGCTGCTGCAAAACCTTTGAATTCTTGAGTTTTTAACTTCCTTTTTTCAACTAATCTTTCATCTATAAATTGTGGGATGCCCCACTATCTACCAAAGTGATGAACCTTTGACCCTTAAGGGTACTCTTAATGCGGAAAGGATGGTGTTTGGAAGTTTGTGTGATTGTGGCGAGGGTTACATGTTCATCCCCCTCGTACCTTGCTTTCTTACATTCATTTTCTTCCTTAGGGATTTCCTCTAATTGGTGAACTTGTTCCTTCCTTCCACATCTATGCTCAGGAGACCATTCTTCTTTGCAATAGCGACAAAGGTTCTTCCTTTTATTGTTGCCCTTTTTCTTTTCACAGGTGTGCCTGTCCCCATGGGCCTTTACATGTGAAACATAGACCCTTCTCTCTTAGTTCATCTCTTTCCTTTTTGGAGGGGAAATTGGGGAGATGTTTATTTTTCTTGTGAGAGTGTTTGGTATGGTTGTTTGGAGTTTTATTTCTTGCTGTTGTAGATTCTAGCCTTAAGGCTTTCTCTATGGCATCTTCCAAACTTAAGGGGTTAAGAGCACTTACTAATCCCCTAAGTGATTTTGAGAGTCCTTCCACAAAAAGGTATGTGAGTCTACCTTCCCTTATGTCAGAAACTCGGATTGAGGTTTTCTGAAATTCGTTTATATAACTTTCTACTGTCCATTGCTGTTTAAGTTGAGTGAGCCTTTTAAAATATTCTTGGGGATGTTTCCTATCAAATCTCTTTATGAGTTTTTGTGAGAATTCCTCATAGGAAGTTATGTTTTGGTGGCCTAGAGTGTGGATTCCATGGTGCCACCATTCATGGGCTGAACCTTCCAAATGTAATATTGCAAACTGAAGTGCATCTTCTTCTGTCATTGGGTTGAGGGTAAAATAGGTGTTTAGTTTTTGCAGCCAAGCATGGGCGGTAATTTTGTTTATGTCATCAAAGTTAGGTAGGGTCACTTTATTCACCTTATGTTTCAAGTCTTTATTTTGTGACTTCTTCCCTTGCCTAGGTGTTTCATGTCTTTTGGCCTCACATAACTCCCTAAATGACACAAGTTCTCTATGCTCGGGTTCAAGATCCCTATAAGCTCTAATAATTTCTTTGGTGCTGCTAGGAGTTGGATCCATCTCTTCCTCTCTTCCAAGATCGTTCCTTTTGGTTAAGAAAGGGGGTTTGGGAACTCTAAGAGTAAATAGCCCATGATTTGCTTCTGAATGGTTTGAACTTACATCTCTTCCATTTGATGGATTCTTTTTCAAGTTGCTGATTGAGTTCTCCATACTTTTCAAAGTTTGAATGAGAGTTTGGTTTGTTTTTTCTAATCCTCTATTTTGGTTCATAAGAGTTTGATTAGTTTGTTCCATAAAAGCCCTTAGTTCGTTGGATAATTGTTCAGCCATGGAACCCTTCTTTTGATAAGTTTGCATTCACCCAAGTACAGGATGGCAGGATTATGCTCTGATACCACTTGTAATGTCCCTTATTTTAATAACCCTAAAATAGCATAAGAACCATATAAGACATATAATGAATTTTACACGAACATAATTTTACACAAGAAAATTGCTTAAAAATCCTATATGCATATATATAATGTGATAACAGTTAAACACATAATTCAATGTTTAGTTCTTTCAATTTCCATAATTTAAGAATGAGTCAATTGACTATGTTATCAACTAGGATATTACTATTATGATAGATTTCTCACTCCCAAATGGGATAGACCTTCGCCTTATTTCTCTCCCTAACCTTGTGGGATGGTAGATTTTCTATGCCAAGGGCGCGTGCACCATCTCGAGTGGGACACCCTCAAGGATTGGTTACCTGTCTTGGGCTCTGTCCAACATTGGGTGGATTTACCCGCCTTTCCCTTCCACACACTCCCTATCCTCATCAAGCGTTATGAAGTGATTTCAGTCGAGGTCTATCTCGTTCACTGTCGTGAACTATCATTTAATTCATTCCAAATCTACATATTTCTGGTCTGTCAAGTCACTAAAAGGATGGAGGTGTGCTTATTCATTTTGCATTTAGAGAGTACGCTGTGTTATTCAATTCATCAACAGTATAATCCAGAATTTGTGTTTTTTGAGAGTAACTGATATGCTAGATTGTTTAACAATGATTACTTTCCCTTTGTCCCTACAACTAGTATTTGTTTTGATTAGCTATGCCCAGATCGGTGCTTCATGATGAATCCATATCGATATTTATTATTATTATTTTTAAAAAAATGAAATAGAAACATTGTTCCTAGACTTAGCCACGACCTCCTGTAGGAGGCTCGTTTATTTGTGTGCAATTGAATCCCATGATATCAGGCAGATCGTCTTGCAGAATGACTTATTTATTTGCTTAATTTCTAATCAAAGCTTCAAAAATTATAGCCAAGTTACTTACCTCTTCTTGGCGTATCTTCGTTTCCTGATTTCCTCCTTGCTCTTTCCCGTTTTCTGTCTGATGATTCCCGATCAGGCATCGCTTTTCCTTTTAACATCTTTCAAAAGACACGACCTTTGCTGGAGATCACTGTTTGGGAAAAGACACCTCTTACTCCTAGGGTTGCGTCTATCAACATAGCTTGATCGCGGCTAACATAGATCCGATGCTTTATTTCTCCTTTTTTAAAAGAATAAAAATCATTGCAAAATTAAATGTTTTTGAGTTACTTTCTTTTACAAGGATATATATATATAATAATAATAATAATAATAATAACGATTTGCAAGAATCGTTCCACGAGTGCGGGAATATGACAGTCTCCTCTAAAAATTGCTTGTCCTCAAGCAAAATTCAATCTTGGATGCTTTAGAATTTCTTCACTTTCCTATGTAGAATCTTCCTCAAGTAACCCCTTCCACTTAATCAGATATTTGGGGATAATTTTGTTCCTCAACTTTTTCTCCTACATGTTTAAGACCGTTTCAAGCTCCAAGATCAGTCTTCCCTCGTCATCAAGAGGTGGTAACTTTGTACATGGAGTAACTTGCTGCCCAAGAACTTTTTAAAGTCTGGACACATGAAAGATATTATGAATCTTGCTATTGCTAGGAAATTCCAACTCATAGGCTAATTCGCCTATTTTCCTCAGGGCCTTGTATGGGCCATAAAATTGGGGCTTTAGCTTCTCTGCACCACTCAATTTCATTGAAGATTGCTTGTAAGGTTGGAGTCTCAGAAAAACCAAAGCTCTGACTTCAAATGTTCTTTCGACCCGATTTCGATCTGCATAAATTTTTTCTTGATTTTGAGCATGATGAGGATTATCTTTGCGGGCTTTCATTATATCCATGCTTTGCTGTACAAAGTCCCTGGCACCTGGTACTCTGCTGTCCTGAATGGCCAAGCTTCCAAAAGTAGTTGCTTCATACCTGTAGAGAGCCTTGAAAGGGCTCATTCTAATGGACATATGGAATGTTGTGTTGTAGCAGTATTCTCCCAAGTGCAACCATTTGACCCAAGAGTTTTGTTGACCTGTAACATAATTCCTCAAGTATCCCTCCAACCACTTATTCACAATCTCTGTTTGCCCATCTATTTGGGGGTGGTAGCTAGTACCTGGAGTAAGATGTGTACTTGCGAGCCGGAAGAGTTCTTGCCAGAATTGGCTAAGGAAATGGCTGTCGCGATTGTTGACTATATTCTGGGGCAATCCATGTAACTTGAAGATCTCTTTGAAGAACACTTCAGCTATTTGGGGTGCTTTGAACTCAGTGGATATTGGAAGGAAATGAGCATATTTAGTTAGCCAATCTACTATCACAAAGATGCAATCCTTCCCTTGAACCTTAGGCAGTCCAGTGATAAAATCCATTGAAATACTTTCCCACTTTTGATCTGGAATAGGCAGTGGCTGAAGTAACCTCGCTGGGTGGCTTAGTTCTGCTTTATTTTTCTGGCAAGTCATACATTCTTGAACATATTTTCCCACATCCTTTTTGAGGCCTTTCCATGAATAACGTTCCCTTATCTGTTTGTAAGTCTTATAATATCCCAGATGTCCTGTCAAAGGGGAATCATGGTATTCCTTCAGAACTTTTTCCTTAATCTTAGAGTGTGGCACCAAGAATATTCTGTCTTTATACAAAATGATATCTTCTACCACTCGGAACTCACTATTGAGTGAATTTCCTTCAAGTATTTCTTGAGCTTGTGGATCCTTGGCATATTCTGCAATAATGTCATTCCTCCAACTTCCAGTGAGGCTAGTGATTGCATTCACTTCTGGGTGTCTCGACAAGGCATCGGCTACCACATTGTTAGTTCCTTTGACATATTCAATATCGAAATTGTAAGCTTGTATATTACTCACCCACTTTTGTTGGCGGTCATTCAAGTCCCTCTGATTCATGAAGAATCTTAAGTTATGATCTGTCTTGATATTAAATTTTCCACAAACCAAATATTGCCGAAATTTGGCCAAAGCATGCATGATGGCCAACATCTCTTTACCATAAATGGAATAGGGCCTTTCAATTTCTGTAAGCTTACAACTTTCAAAAGCTATAGGGTGTCTATTTTGCATCAATACTGCCCCAATTCCTTCCCCAGAGGCGTCACATTGAAGTTAAATGGTTGAGTGAAATCTGGTATGGCTAAGACAGGACATGAACACATTGCCTCTTTGAGTTTTTCGAAAGCTTCTTGCGATTTCTCATTCCACACAAAAGCCCCTTTCTTGGTTAAGTCTGTGAGTGGGGCAGTTGTCTTTGAGAAGTTTTTCACGAAACGCTGGTAATAACTATAGAGCCCCACGAAACCCCTGAGTTGGGTAAGGGACTTTGGTTTTGGCCATTCCTTGATGGCTCTGATCTTCTCTTCATCAACACTGACTCCCTGGGCGTTGATCTTATGTCCTAGGTAGAGGATCTCATCTAGGCCAAATTCGCATTTTGATGCTTTGACATATAATGATTCTTGCTCTAAAATTTCTAAGAATTCATCAATATGCTTAAGATGTTCCTCCCAAGTTTTACTATAGATTAATATATCATCAAAAAATATTAATAGGAATTTCCTTAACTGTTTCTTGAAGGTGTGGTTCATACATGATTGAAAGGTAGCAGGGGCATTTGTCAGTCCGAAGGGAAGAACCAAGAACTCGAAATGTCCGTAGTGGCATCTGAACGCTGTTTTGGAATATCTTCTTCTCTCATTCTTATTTGATGGTAACTCAATCTCAAGTCAATTTTGGAGAAATATTTTGCACCATGAAGTTCATCTATAAGTTCATCCACTCTAGGAATAGGGTATTGATTTTTAATGGTTTTTTTGTTTAAAGCCCTATAATCAATACACATTCTCATGGTTCCATCTTTTTTCTTAACAAGTACAATTGATGAAGCAAAGGGGCTTGAGCTAGGTCGGATGTGCCCCATTTCTAGGAGTTCTTTAATTGTCTTTTCTATTTCTTCCTTGTACTTTTGTGGATGTCGGTAAGGGGTGGTGGTTACTGGCTTTGCTCCTCCTTCCAATTCAATGATATGTTCAAAGCCCCTCTTGGGTGGCAACCCAGGTGGAATATCACCAAAAACTTTCCTATGTTTTTCCATAATGGGTTGGATGTCAATGTGAATGGCTTTTCCTTGAGGGGTTGACTTGTCTAAAATCATGCATTGTGCTGCCCACTCACCTTGACCCCGATTCAAAATTCTTTCTATTCTTTTGCAAGAGACCACTTGAGGTGATTCATTGGGTAGTCCCTTTAAAGTAACTTCTTGCCCTTGGTGTTGGAAACGTAGTGTTAGGTTGGGAAGGTCAAACATAAAACATCCCAAGGAATAGATCCATGTAGTACCCAATATTACATCTGCATCAAGAGGAGCTACATAAAAATCTTCTTTGATGGGGTGCCCTCTCAAGATCATTTTCAGTTGGGGAACTACTTTTGTGCATTGGACCGTAGCTCCTGTCATTGTGGCTGCTGCAAAACCTTTGAATTCTTGAGTTTTTAACTTCCTTTTCTCTACTAATCTTTCATCTATAAAATTGTGGGATGCCCCACTATCTACCAAAGTGATGACCCTTTGACCCTTAAGGGTACTCTTAATGCGGAAAGGATGGTGTTTGGAAGTTTGTGTGATTGTGGCGAGGGTTACATGTTCATCCCTCTCGTACCTTGCTTTCTTACATTCATTTTCTTCCTTAGGGATTTCCTCTAACTGGTGAACTCGTTCCTTCCTTCCACATCTATGCTCAGGAGACCATTCTTCTTTGCAATCGCGACAAAGGTTCTTCCTTTTATTGTTGCCCTCTTTCTTGTCACAGGTGTGCCCGTATCCCCATGGGCCTTTACATGTGAAACATAAACCCTTCTCTCTTAGTTCATCTCTTTCCTTTTTGGAGGGGAAATTAGGGAGATGTTTCTTTTTCTTGTGAGAATGTTTGGTATGGTTGTTTGGAGTTTTATTTCTTGCTGTTGTCGATTCCAACCTTAAGGCTTTCTCTATGGCATCTTCCAAACTTAAGGGGTTAAGAGCACTTACTAATCCCCTAAGTGATTCTGAGAGTCCTTCCACAAAAAGGTATGTGAGTCTATCTTCCCTTATGTCAGAAACTCGGACTGAGGTTTTCTGAAATTCGTTTATATAACTTTCTACTGTCCCTTGCTGTTTAAGTTGAGTGAGCCTTTTAAAATCTTCTTGGGGATGTTTCCTATCAAACCTCTTTATGAGTTTTTGTGAGAATTCCTCATAGGAAGTTATGTTTTGGTGGCCTAGAGTGAGGATTCCATGGTGCCACCATTCATGGGCTGAACCTTCCAAATGTAATATTGCAAACTAAAGTGCATCTTCTTCTGTCATTGGGCTGAGGGTAAAATAGGTGTTTAGTTTTTGCAGCCAAGCATGGGCGGTAATTTTGTTTGTTGCATCAAAGTTAGGTAGGGTCACTTTATTCACCTTATGTTTCAAGTCTTTATTTTGTGACTTCTTCCCTTGCCTAGGTGTTTCATGTCTTTTGGCCTCACATAACTCCCTAAATGACACAAGTTCTCTAAGCTCGGGTTCAAGATCCCTATAAGCTCTAATAATTTCTTTGGTGCTGCTAGGAGTTGGATCCATCTCTTCCTCTCTTCCAAGATCGTTCCTTTGGTTAAGAAAGGGGGTTTGGGAACTCTAGGAGTAAATAGCCCATGATTTGCTTCTGAATGGTTTGAACTTACATCTCTTCCATTTGATGGATTATTTTTCAAGTTGCTGATTGAGTTCTCCATACTTTGCAAAGTTTGAATGAGAGTTTGGTTTGTTTTTTCTAATCCTCTATTTTGGTTCATAAGAGTTTGATTAGTTTGTTCCATAAAAGCCCTTAGTTCGTTGGATAATTGTTCAGCCATGGAACCCTTCTTTTGATAAGTTTGCATTCACCCAAGTACAGGATGGCAGGATTATGCTCTGATACCACTTGTAATGTCCCTTATTTTAATAACCCTAAAATAGCATAAGAACCATATAAGACATATAATGAATTTTACACAAACATAATTTTACACAAGAAAATTGCTTAAAATCCTATATGCATATATATAATGTAATAACAGTTAAACACATAATTCAATGTTTAGTTCTTTCAATTTCCATAATTTAAGAATGAGTCAATTGACTATGTTATCAACTAGGATATTACTATTATGATAGATTTCTCACTCCCAAATGGGATAGACCTTCGCCTTATTTCTCTCCCTAACCTTGTGGGATGGTAGATTTTCTATGCCAAGGGCGCGTGCACCATCTCGAGTGGGACACCCTCAAGGATTGGTTACCTGTCTTGGGCTCTGTCCAACATTGGGTGGATTTACCGCCTTTCCCTTCCACACACTCCCTATCCTCATCAAGCGTTATGAAGTGATTTCAGTCGAGGTCTATCTCGTTCACTGTCGTGAACTATCATTTAATTCATTCAAATCTACATATTTCTGGTCTGTCAAGTCACTAAAAGGATGGAGGTGTGCTTATTCATTTTGCATTTAGAGAGTACGCTGTGTTATTCAATTCATCAACAGTATAATCCAGAATTTGTGTTTTTTGAGAGTAACTGATATGCTAGATTGTTTAACAATGATTACTTTCCCTTTGTCCCTACAACTAGTATTTGTTTTGATTAGCTATGCCCAGATCGGTGCTTCATGATGAATCCATATCGATATTTATTATTATTATTTTTAAAAAAATGAAATAGAAACATTGTTCCTAGACTTAGCCACGACCTCCTGTAGGAGGCTCGTTTATTTGTGTGCAATTGAATCCCATGATATCAGGCAGATCGTCTTGCAGAATGACTTATTTATTTGCTTAATTTCTAATCAAAGCTTCAAAAATTATAGCCAAGTTACTTACCTCTTCTTGGCGTATCTTCGTTTCCTGATTTCCTCCTTGCTCTTTCCCGTTTTCTGTCTGATGATTCCCGATCAGGCATCGCTTTTCCTTTTAACATCTTTCAAAAGACACGACCTTTGCTGGAGATCACTGTTTGGGAAAAGACACCTCTTACTCCTAGGGTTGCGTCTATCAACATAGCTTGATCGCGGCTAACATAGATCCGATGCTTTATTTCTCCTTTTTTAAAAGAATAAAAATCATTGCAAAATTAAATGTTTTTGAGTTACTTTCTTTTACAAGGATATATATATATATAATAATAATAATAATAATAATAACGATTTGCAAGAATCGTTCCACGAGTGCGGGAATATGACAGTCTCCTCTAAAAATTGCTTGTCCTCAAGCAAAATTCAATCTTGGATGCTTTAGAATTTCTTCACTTTCCTATGTAGAATCTTCCTCAAGTAACCCCTTCCACTTAATCAGATATTTGGGGATAATTTTGTTCCTCAACTTTTTCTCCTACATGTTTAAGACCGTTTCAAGCTCCAAGATCAGTCTTCCCTCGTCATCAAGAGGTGGTAACTTTGTACATGGAGTAACTTGCTGCCCAAGAACTTTTTAAAGTCTGGACACATGAAAGATATTATGAATCTTGCTATTGCTAGGAAATTCCAACTCATAGGCTAATTTACCTATTTTCCTCAGGGCCTTGTATGGGCCATAAAATTGGGGCTTTAGCTTCTCTGCACCACTCAATTTCATTGAAGATTGCTTGTAAGGTTGGAGTCTCAGAAAAACCAAAGCTCCGACTTCAAATGTTCTTTCGACCCAATTTTGATCTGCATAAATTTTTTCTTGATTTTGAGCATGATGAGGATTATCTTTGCGGGCTTTCATTATATCCATGCTTTGCTATACAAAGTCCCTGGCACTTGGTACTCTGCTGTCCTGAATGGCCAAGCTTCCAAAAGTAGTTGCTTCATACCTGTAGAGAGCCTTGAAAGGACTCATTCTAATGGACATATGGAATTTTTTGTTGTAGCAGTATTCTCCCAAGTGCAACCATTTGACCCAAGAGTTTTGTTGACCTGTAACATAATTCCTCAAGTATCCCTCCAACCACTTATTCACAATCTCTGTTTGCCCATCTATTTGGGGGTGGTAGCTAGTACTTGGAGTGAGATGTGTACTTGCGAGCCGGAAGAGTTCTTGCCAGAATTGGCTAAGGAAATGGCTGTCGCGATTGTTGACTGTATTCTGGGGCAATCCATGTAACTTGAAGATCTCTTTGAAGAACACTTCAGCTATTTGGGGTGCTTTGAACTTAGTGGATATTGGAAGGAAATGAGCATATTTAGTTAGCCGATCTATCACAAAGATGCAATCCTTCCCTTGAACCTTAGGCAGTCCAGTGATAAAATCCATTGAAATACTTTCCCACTTTTGATCTGGAATAGGCAGTGGCTGAAGTAACCTCGCTGGGTGGCTTAGTTCTGCTTTATTTTTCTGGCAAGTCATACATTCTTGAACATATTTTCCCACATCCTTTTTGAGGCCTTTCCATGAATAACGTTCCCTTATCTGTTTGTAAGTCTTATAATATCCCAGATGTCCCGTCAAAGGGGAATCATGGTATTCCTTCAGAACTTTTTCCTTAATCTTAGAGTGTGGCACCAAGAATATTTTGTCTTTATACAAAATGATATCTTCTACCACTCGGAACTCACTATTGAGTGAATTTCCTTCAAGTATTTCTTGAGCTTGTGGATCCTTGGCATATTCTGCAATAATGTCATTCCTCCAACTTCTAGTGAGGCTAGTGATTGCATTCACTTGTGGGTGTCTTGACAAGGCATCGACTGCCATATTGTTAGTTCCTTTGACATATTCAATATCGAAATTGTAAGCTTGTATATTACTCACCCAATTTTGTTGGCGGTCGTTCAAGTCCCTCTGATTCATGAAGAATCTTAAGTTGTTATGATCTGTCTTGATATTAAATTTTCCACAAACCAAATATTGCCGAAATTTGGCCAAAGCATGCATGATGGCCAACATCTCTTTACCATAAATGGAATAGGGCCTTTCAATTTCTATAAGCTTACAACTTTCAAAAGCTATAGGGTGTCTATTTTGCATCAATACTGCCCCAATTCCTTACCCAGAGGCGTCACATTGAAGTTAAATGGTTGAGTGAAATCTGGTATGGCTAAGACAGGACATGAACACATTGCCTCTTTGAGTTTTTCGAAAGATTCTTGCGATTTCTCATTCCACACAAAAGCCCCTTTCTTGGTTAAGTTTGTGAGTGGGGCAGTTGTCTTTGAGAAGTTTTTCACAAAACGCTGGTAATAACTACAGAGCCCCACGAAACCCCTGAGTTGGGTAAGGGACTTTGGTTTTGGCCATTCCTTGATGGCTCTGATCTTCTCTTCATCAACACTGACTCCCTGGGCGTTGATCTTATGTCCTAGGTAGAGGATCTCATCTAGGCCAAATTCGCATTTTGATGCTTTGACATATAATGATTCTTGCTCTAAAATTTCTAAGAATTCATCAATATGCTTAAGATGTTCCTCCCAAGTTTTACTATAGATTAATATATCATCAAAAAATATTAATAGGAATTTCCTTAACTGTTTCTTGAAGGTGTGGTTCATACATGATTGAAAGGTAGCAGGGGCATTTGTCAGTCCGAAGGGAAGAACCAAGAACTCGAAATGTCCGTAGTGGCATCTGAATGCTGTTTTGGAATATCTTCTTCTCTCATTCTTATTTGATGGTAACTCGATCTCAAGTCAATTTTGGAGAAATATTTTGCACCATGAAGTTCATCTATAAGTTCATCCACTCTAGGAATAGGGTATCGATTTTTAATGGTTTTTTTGTTTAAAGCCCTATAATCAATGCACATTCTCATGGTTCCATCTTTTTTCTTAACAAGTACAATTGATGAAGCAAAGGGGCTTGAGCTAGGTTGGATGTGCCCCATTTCTAGGAGTTCTTTAATTGTCTTTTCTATTTCTTCCTTGTACTTTTGTGGATGTCGGTAAGGGGTGGTGGTTACGGGCTTTGCTCCTTCTTCCAATTCAATGATATGTTCAAAGCCCCTCTTGGGTGGCAACCTAGGTGGAATATCACCAAAAACTTTCCTATGTTTTTCCATAATGGGTTGGATGTCAATGTGAATGGCTTTTCCTTGAGGGGTTGACTTGTCTAAAATCATGCATTGTGCTGCCCACTCACCTTGACCCCGATTCAAAATTCTTTCTATTCTTTTGCAAGAGACCACTTGAGGTGATTCATTGGGTAGTCCCTTTAAAGTAACTTCTTGCCCTTGGTGTTGGAAACGTAGTGTTAGGTTGGGAAGGTCAAACATAAAACATCCCAAGGAATAGATCCATGGAGTACCCAATATTACATCTGCATCAAGAGGAGCTACATAAAAATATTCTTTGATGGGGTGCCCTCCCAAGATCATTTCTAGTTGGGGAAATACTTTTGTGCATCGGACCGTAGCTCCTGTAGCTGTGGCTGCTGCAAAACCTTTGAATTCTTGAGTTTTTAACTTCCTTTTTTCTACTAATCTTTCATCTATAAATTGTGGGATGCCCCACTATCTACCAAAGTGATGAACCTTTGACCCTTAAGGGTACTCTTAATGCGGAAAGGATGGTGTTTGGAAGTTTGTGTGATTGTGGCGAGGGTTACATGTTCATCCCCCTCGTACCTTGCTTTCTTACATTCATTTTCTTCCTTAGGGATTTCCTCTAATTGGTGAACTTGTTCCTTCCTTCCACATCTATGCTCAGGAGACCATTCTTCTTTGCAATAGCGACAAAGGTTCTTCCTTTTATTGTTGCCCTTTTTCTTTTCACAGGTGTGCCTGTCCCCATGGGCCTTTACATGTGAAACATAGACCCTTCTCTCTTAGTTCATCTCTTTCCTTTTTGGAGGGGAAATTGGGGAGATGTTTATTTTTCTTGTGAGAGTGTTTGGTATGGTTGTTTGGAGTTTTATTTCTTGCTGTTGTAGATTCTAGCCTTAAGGCTTTCTCTATGGCATCTTCCAAACTTAAGGGGTTAAGAGCACTTACTAATCCCCTAAGTGATTTTGAGAGTCCTTCCACAAAAAGGTATGTGAGTCTACCTTCCCTTATGTCAGAAACTCGGATTGAGGTTTTCTGAAATTCGTTTATATAACTTTCTACTGTCCATTGCTGTTTAAGTTGAGTGAGCCTTTTAAAATATTCTTGGGGATGTTTCCTATCAAATCTCTTTATGAGTTTTTGTGAGAATTCCTCATAGGAAGTTATGTTTTGGTGGCCTAGAGTGTGGATTCCATGGTGCCACCATTCATGGGCTGAACCTTCCAAATGTAATATTGCAAACTGAAGTGCATCTTCTTCTGTCATTGGGTTGAGGGTAAAATAGGTGTTTAGTTTTTGCAGCCAAGCATGGGCGGTAATTTTGTTTATGTCATCAAAGTTAGGTAGGGTCACTTTATTCACCTTATGTTTCAAGTCTTTATTTTGTGACTTCTTCCCTTGCCTAGGTGTTTCATGTCTTTTGGCCTCACATAACTCCCTAAATGACACAAGTTCTCTATGCTCGGGTTCAAGATCCCTATAAGCTCTAATAATTTCTTTGGTGCTGCTAGGAGTTGGATCCATCTCTTCCTCTCTTCCAAGATCGTTCCTTTTGGTTAAGAAAGGGGGTTTGGGAACTCTAAGAGTAAATAGCCCATGATTTGCTTCTGAATGGTTTGAACTTACATCTCTTCCATTTGATGGATTCTTTTTCAAGTTGCTGATTGAGTTCTCCATACTTTTCAAAGTTTGAATGAGAGTTTGGTTTGTTTTTTCTAATCCTCTATTTTGGTTCATAAGAGTTTGATTAGTTTGTTCCATAAAAGCCCTTAGTTCGTTGGATAATTGTTCAGCCATGGAACCCTTCTTTTGATAAGTTTGCATTCACCCAAGTACAGGATGGCAGGATTATGCTCTGATACCACTTGTAATGTCCCTTATTTTAATAACCCTAAAATAGCATAAGAACCATATAAGACATATAATGAATTTTACACGAACATAATTTTACACAAGAAAATTGCTTAAAAATCCTATATGCATATATATAATGTGATAACAGTTAAACACATAATTCAATGTTTAGTTCTTTCAATTTCCATAATTTAAGAATGAGTCAATTGACTATGTTATCAACTAGGATATTACTATTATGATAGATTTCTCACTCCCAAATGGGATAGACCTTCGCCTTATTTCTCTCCCTAACCTTGTGGGATGGTAGATTTTCTATGCCAAGGGCGCGTGCACCATCTCGAGTGGGACACCCTCAAGGATTGGTTACCTGTCTTGGGCTCTGTCCAACATTGGGTGGATTTACCCGCCTTTCCCTTCCACACACTCCCTATCCTCATCAAGCGTTATGAAGTGATTTCAGTCGAGGTCTATCTCGTTCACTGTCGTGAACTATCATTTAATTCATTCCAAATCTACATATTTCTGGTCTGTCAAGTCACTAAAAGGATGGAGGTGTGCTTATTCATTTTGCATTTAGAGAGTACGCTGTGTTATTCAATTCATCAACAGTATAATCCAGAATTTGTGTTTTTTGAGAGTAACTGATATGCTAGATTGTTTAACAATGATTACTTTCCCTTTGTCCCTACAACTAGTATTTGTTTTGATTAGCTATGCCCAGATCGGTGCTTCATGATGAATCCATATCGATATTTATTATTATTATTTTTAAAAAAATGAAATAGAAACATTGTTCCTAGACTTAGCCACGACCTCCTGTAGGAGGCTCGTTTATTTGTGTGCAATTGAATCCCATGATATCAGGCAGATCGTCTTGCAGAATGACTTATTTATTTGCCTAATTTCTAATCAAAGCTTCAGAAATTATAGCCGAGTTACTTACCTCTTCCTGGCGTATCTTCGCTTCCTGATTTCCTCCTTGCTCTTTCCTGTTTTCTGTCTGATGATTACCGATCAGGCATCGCTTTTCCTTTTAACGTCTTTCATGCGTCTATCAACATAGCCTGATTGCGGCTAACACAGATCCGATGCTTTATTTCTTCTTTTTTTAAAGAATAAAAATCATTGCAAAATTAAACATTTCTGAGTTACTTTCTTTTACAAGGAAACATATATATAATAATAATAATAATAACGATTTGCAAGAATCGTTCCATGAGTGCAGGGATATGACAGAAACGTCCCTGGGAAAGACTGTAAAATGCATAGCAGCCCTAAGCTGATTTCTATGCTTTGCAAATGATTAATTCTGTGGGCAGGGAAGCCTTGTTAGTTTTGTCAGCACCGTGAACTTTAAGCATATTGGTAGCATACATCGAGTCCAATGTGTTCTTTAACAGCAATGAGAATATACAGAATATAACAGCCGAAATGTGACAATATGAACAGTCCAGCAACAATAAGCAAAGAAAGCAATTCCAGTTGAACTGATTATTTATATCTTCAAAATGCCATTATACTGACATCGAACTATTTCAAACTGAACATAACCTTTAGTGTCTTATCTCTTAATAATTAATATTAACTTTGCCTCATAATTACTTATGACCATTCTTCTATTCAAATATTTGTAAGTTAAAATAAATTGGGAAGGAATGGACCCCCTTACTGCCTACACGACCTCACAAGAAAAGAAAATGCCCGTCTTTGGTTAGGGAGACCTAAGTTGCTGTCAGGGTAGGTTCTATTGTGGCATTCCTAATGATGGATTTACTGATGTATTGTCTTTAATATCCTTGTCAGAAGATGGGGCCCAACCTGGTCTCTTCCCTGTCTCAAGATGGATCACAGTTCTAGTATTATCTTTGTCTCAAGATCAGCAACAATGTATGAGATTGTGTATGAAACAATCAGCTATTTCATTGCCATCAACAGAAGCAGAATACATGGTATTTTCTAGAATGATGTGTGAGGAGATGTGGTTGAGAGGAATGCTCAAATATTTGTAACTGAAGTTCAACAACACTATTGTATTGCAACAATCAAGGTACAATTTGTTTGGACATGAATACAGTGATTCATGCAAGGACAAAACGTATTGGAACGTGTTTTCACTGCATCATACAGTTATTGCAGAATCCAAAGGGGAACTGATTCACTGTAAGAAGAACAAATTGCCTGTATTTTTACCAAGACTCTAGGTGAAGAAAAGTATGAGTTTTATGGATATGCTCTTTTGTCATATCAGACATTTAGAGACACACTTTTATTGTGAGGCTACATAATAGCTGTATTCTACTTATTTAATCTTACTTTGTTTCTTTCCAGATTTCAACCTGTGTTTCCATTCTGTGGCTACAAGATCCAGTTTTCAGTTTTCCAAGCGTTATTCTAAGATAAAATGCTGAAATGATATGATTTTTGACCTATTGTTATAAGAAGAAACACCATTTACAAATAGAGATTCATTTCATCTTCATGCTCTGTATTCTAAGTCAACGCATTTTCCATTATTTTTCTATTCATGTCTGTGAACTGGTTGAGAGTATTAAATACATTCAAAGTATAAAGAGATTGTTTATGAAGGTCCTGCAAGATCCACTGTTCAATCGGTACAAGTTTTGATTTTTAACTGTCTAAGATGTTTCTAGTATAATTTGTTTATTTTCTTCTGGCTTTTCTATTTCTTTTTAAAATTAATATAATTATAATTATTGTAATAATGTTCCTGACAATATTGCATTTTCTATAGACTATAATAGTCACATGGCGTATGAGATTGATTACAACTCAGTTACATGGCCAAAAATTACTAATTCGCTTCTTCAATCTTGAAAATCAATCACTAATGGCTAGGGATATTTTCTTTATCTTTGATACTGATTTATAAAGCTTATAGATGGAGCATCTTGTCTATACCTTGCACTGAGAGAAGGAACTAAGAACATTAGCAAGAAGGATGAGCATAGAATGAAAAATGCTATAAAAATCCAGGTTGTGCTATAGATTGCAAGAATGAAAAAAGCACTACCAACATGGTTGAAGCCAAAAGTCCTCTAAGTTTAATCTGTAACAGGTGGTGAGCATAATACAAAGGAAAGAGTCTTGCATGTAAATTCATCCAACTTGAAGGATCAACAGTATACATCAAGGATGGTTGGCCAGGATGATCTACAGGGAACAAAAAACATGGAGTGCTCAAGGAAAATGGTTTTCATGCCTATACTTGAAGAAGGTGTTTATCGATTTGATTGTGACGGGGATTCAAGGAACGAAGCATTTCCAAGCGTATCATTTTTGAATCCTAGAGCTAGAGATGATCTTTTGGAAGTTTCTATGCACAAGGTACCAGATTACATTCCATTTTGCAAGTGTGAGCATGGCCAACAAGTTGTCACTGTTGAGGTTCGAGACTATCTCCAAATTTTGGACTCTTCCCAATGATAGATAAACATGTTATTTTCACATGCAGTCTTATGAGATAATTCAAAACAATCCTGTAATTACTATTTCACAATACTATTTGAGTCTTTTTCAGTATTCCCACTGTGATTGTACTTTCATATTGAATTTAATATATATTTCTTTTCATGTGTTAATAATGTAGCTTCCACATGGCTCTTCTTTATATGGTACTGGAGAGGTTAGTGGTTCCCTTGAGCGGGCAGGCAAGCGAGTAAGTAGTTATATTTGAAAGCACTGCATAGGTTCTCTTTCTCATTTAGGTGTAGTTATGATTCCTATGAATGTTTTAAATGAGAGCACAATCATTATTTCTGGATTTGGCATGAGTATTTATAACTCAATTTCATATGATTACATTTGTTATTGATTTGAGTTTTAACAGGAACTAGAGACAAGCTGACCAATGCCTTATTTATATATTATAGCAGTTAATAGGGTTGAACCTGAAAATTTAAATTATAGCTTTATACATCACTTGTTTTTGCAATATCTTTTTGAGGCTATTTATTCCTTCTGATACATAGTTGTGGAAAGACTGCTATTATTAAGTAATTAACATGTGCAGTCATTTTATTATCTATTCTCTCAATTTTAGCTTTGTGAATTTTGAAGAATTATTTTTGATATACTTGGTTGATACTTGATATAGTGTTTCTCTTGCAGGTTCATAACTTAATATTGTCTTCCCTTTTCTTTATTATAGGTATTTACATGGAACACTGATGCTTGGGGTTATGGTGTTAGTACGACATCTCTATATCAGTCTCATCCATGGGTTTTGGCTGTTTTTCCAAGTGGGGAATCTTATGGAATCCTTGCTGACACTACAAGGCGGTGTGAGGTGGATCTTCTATAAAGCAGATTGCATTTTGTCTTTTCCTATGTTCTTTCCAGGACTTATGTGGTGGAGGAACCAATATTTCAGGGAAAAAGTAGAATAGAATGCATTTCACCATTTTCAGGCTGCAAGCATGAGGTTGTAATTGATTATAGTCTTGAAGGACTTATGAATGCCGTTCTTCTTATTCAGCTTTATCTTGTTGGTTAGGTGGATTTGCGAAAGGACTCAACCATTAAATTTTCGGCTCCATCATTCTATCCTGTTATCACATTTGGTCCATTAGCATCTCCAGCAGCAGTTCTCACATCCTTGTCCCATGCTATTGGTATTTAATTCCTGCCTCAAAAGCTTAATCTTTATGCTTAGAAATCAACTAATAATGCATTGATGTCTTCTATATTAATGCTAAAATTACTTGTGCCACATTTAAATCAGGTCTGCATGTTCTTATGAACAGGTACTTAAAAGTTAAAATTATAGTTTTCTGTAGTAATTGTTCTGTCTTGTTTTTGCAAGAGATTTGTCAGATTCCAATTATTAAATTATATAGACTAAATCCTTTTGGATCTTATGTGGAAGCTTGACGTGGTTCTTATGTTGCTGGTTTGCGTCTTCTATTTATAAGGGTTTGGCTTTTAGTCCATATTTGACAACGAGTTCATATTTTATATGTAACTCACCATTTAGTCTTGGAAATTTTGTGGCAAATTATTTGCAATTACTCTAAAGTCTCTTTGCATGAATTATTTTAGATTAACTAGTGTTCAGCCAAAAAAGGGTTTTCAATCTTTTTTCCATGAAAGGAATCATCTCCAAAGATTGTTATATGATTAATGTCAAGTTAACTATTGGAAATCCAAATCTTAGGTGAATTGAAGTAGGCCTTGACATTGTTTTAATTGTTGGTGATCAGGCTTCGAATCTTATTTTTGCAAGTAAGAAATCTAAATATCAGATTTTTAGTATTGTGATGAGAAATATTATGGCTTAGGTTTGTTAGCATTTCAATTCTCTATTTTTAGTGCAACACAAAATGGAATAGATGTGCGATAAAACTGCTCTTCAAATTATAAGGGGGTGTTCCTTGTAAATTAAAAAACTAACCTAAAATTGGACAATATGTACTTGCAATTTATAATCTTTAGTATTTACGATCACTTTTGGGATGGTTCATGTTCGTGTTGAATATAATGTAAATATTTATTTATTTGGTTTTGCCTAGCATAAATGGCTAAGTTGCTCTTTCAACATTGGGCGAAGGATTTTAAGCTTTTTGACTTAAAATAAATCCTACGACTACATGCATACGTTTTTCAATAAAAAATAGAGATTGAACATGGTAAGAACACACAGAGTTGAATATGCTAATACATAAACATGAGTGTTATGATTAAATTAAATGTAGAACTCAGTACAAATCCACAATCTACAACTTTGAACTCATTTGCAATACAAAGCTTGCAAAATCACCTAAACAATTTAACCTTTAGCATAGATAATAAGACATTTATAAGCAAGATAGGCATAATAAATGTTATTGAGTCAATAAAAAATTTTGGATAACAATAACACTAAATACTTGTTGAGTAACAACTTCAACAAAATGCAAGTGTGAGAATTACCTGAAATATGCTAACCAATTTTTTTCGAAAGAATTACACAACATAACCAGAGATAGATAACTGGATTAGCGTTAGCATCAAACTGAAAACTGAACTTGGAATGAAAACTACTCAACGTCAAGAATGTGCAATCAAGATCCCACTGAGGGCGAGGTGCTAACATATGACGGAGTGTTGAATTATGAAATTAGAAATTGATAGGCGGATAACCAGCCATGAAGAACATTTCCACACTACCACCAAACAGTGGGGGGAAAAAGATTACATTTAAAACAATTCATCCGCTGCGGCGGGCATCCACAGGGTTGTGGGGATTCTCCACTATGATAGTGGGTATAAGAATGTTACAAATCAGATTATTCTCACTGGCGGTAAACCATCCAGGGGTAATTTAATGAGAATTTAATCAAGTAATTGCAGCAATAATAATGGGTTAGATTAGTACTACTAATCAGAACCTTACAATTCAAAAGACTGCAAAAACATGAATTACAATGATAGAGAAATGAGATAAGAAGATAAGAATGAATTCCAATAATGTTCTTTGCTTTCCAATGACAGAAATATGATTAAAACTGAAAACTTATAAATCTGATGTAAAATTCTGTGTTCTGGAAATTCATATCAGCAAACTGGAAATCAGTAAAATACTCATAACTCACTCATTTCGCCTCCAAATTGACTGAAACTGAATGCAATGGATTCCTAGAAGGTAGGCAACCAAACCAAGAGAAAGAAATAGCAGCAAATCACGTCCTTTATTTTCTGACACAATTCCCAATGCAAACTGAAATTGTACAGCCTTGAGAAGGGACGATTTTAGCTTTAAAAATTGTAGACTTCAAATTAAAATCCAAAACTTGGATGTAATGAACCGGACCAATTTTTTTTTTGATTTTTCACAATTGATTACAATGCAACATGCACCCGTTAAGGTTAGCATAAACCAAACGATGCGGAAAGCAACTCTAACCAGAATGTACACCAGGATCCCGATGAGGGCAAGGTGTTAGCATTGGTCAGAGGATCTCAAAGGAAAATGCTGAATAAGAACTCTAACCACGAGATGCGCCGGTGAACGACGAGCATTCGGTCAGAGGATCCCTATCTAATGCAATACTGAAAATAGCTCAACACCAAGTATGTGCTACTCAATCCGTGAAGGATAGGAGGCGACCATATGGCGGAGACTTAGGAAATTACAGTGCAAGAAAGTAAAAGGCGGCAAGCCAGCCTCTTCCACTTATTCAGTGGGCAGTACAAGTAAATACAAAATGAGAGGAGAGAATTGCTGACAGTACTACTGTTCAGCTTACAATAAATTAGAGAGTTTGTCAATATCATAAGATTAGAATCCTTTCGAAGCTATATCAAATTAAGAAATCCCTTTCACACTCCCAAGCTCACTGAGTATCAACTCCTCACTCACCTAATGAACTTCTCAAATCTGATATGACTGTTTTTGACAGAAATGATACAGAACAGCAGCATGAAAACTCATTAAAATGCACGTAGCTAACTCCAAACTCAACCTATTGATGAGATATTGAATGCAGATTACTCTATTAATGATGGCGACTAAGATGCAACCCCAAAACCACCCCAAACGAGCCTTAATTATTTTGCACGGATGCCAATGACACTTCAAGATGGTACGGCCCAGCTGCAAGGGCGAATTTTCTCTATAAAATCATACAGTCATTAATAAAATCTGAAAACATGCTAGAATGGTCGCCCTTCATTGACAAATCAATAGACACAGTACCCAGAATGATAGCAATTTTATTCCATGAGCTATGAGTGAAACTTACATTCTTCAATGATATTCAGCAACATCAGAAATATGATAGAACATGCAAACTAGAACTCCAAATGCAATTACTCAACTGAAAATGCAATATAATCCTAATACATGCTAACCTCTCAACTAGTTGCTATCTTTCAAGCAAGAAGATGAGCCAATGCTAGGAGGTGTGCTTTCCTCGAAGCGAGTGCCTGAATACAATCCAGCAGCATAACGGTGTAGTAGACAAAAGATACCAAATGAAGAGCTGAGGCCTGCTTAAATAGAAGTGAGAGAAACATCTAGAAACTTCCAGAGGGCGCCCCAAAACCCTAATTTTCAAATTCCTCTTTTCCCACCAAAAGATGGCGTCCTTTTTCCTCCATAAAATATTTCACTTTTAAAATAAACTTCATCTCTCAAAAGGGCGTCCCACTAAATAATCTCAAAATTTGACATTAAAATATAATTTATCTCCTTATGACGCCTTGACCCTCAAAGTCCCCTTTTTAAAAACAACTTAAAGTTGTATTGCTAAGCAAGGGGGGTATAATATTAAAATAATAATATTATAATAAAAATACTTATCTCTCCAACAAAAATGCGCCCAAGGCCACGAACTGAAGTGCCAGCTGAAACAACTGCAGAAGAAGACCAACTGAACTGAACCCAAACTGTCCACTGCCGAAAATAGAATTTACTAAAAATAGTAAATTCGCGAAGTTGCCCGGAATGCCAAACTGAACACACCACTGCGAAGCTCTCTGAAAACCCAGAAAGAATCCGCAGTCAGAAACCCAAACTCCAAGCAACAACCTCCTCAAAACTAGGAAACCCTAATTTCACCATCCGCACAGCCTACAGGTCTCCGGAATAGGCCAACGGTCAACAGAAACGATCACTGTTGAGAAGGGGACATTACATTGGAGAAAAGGGGCGCCCTTGCCAGACAAATACAATGCAAAAGTACCCAGAATCAATTTAATTTTATTCCAAGAGCTGCTAACAGAATTCACTTTCAGCTGTAGAACATCAGCAACTTCAAAATCTGGAAAATTCTTCAAAACTTCAACTATAAGCACAAATCTGCTAGTCTGGATGAGAAGCAGCAAATTACCAACTAGGTGTTGTATTTCAAACACGAAATTGGATAGTGGCTACGAGGTAGACATCCTCGAAGCAATATATCAGTTGTCATTTCGACAGCATAACTTTAGCATAATTTTCATGGATACCAATGCTGGAACAATGCCTTCATTTTATAGAAGAGTAGAATACTCTTCAATCCCTCAAGAAAAGACGCCAACAGCCACAGAGACTCTTCAAATTCCAAGAAACCATTCAGCTTCTCAAAAAGGCATCCACTTTACAAGGCAATATAAAATCTTTATTTTAAAATAATAACTCCTTCAAAAAGGCGTCCACTTTATTTCCCAAGGCATTAAAAGACTTTAAATATTAAATTTATCCTCCATGATGGTGTCCCCCTTCATGACCACCTTTTAAGAACAACTTAAAGTTAATGAACTAGGCCAAGGGGTCAACTTGAAATTAAAACATTAATGCCTTAAAATATATTATTTCACCAAAATAATGCTTTTTAAAGCCAAAATCAAACCCAAGCAACTGCTCCAACTGAAAATGACTTAATGAAGGCTGACAACTGAATCACTGCCAAAATTAGTATTTACTAAAAATAGTAAATACCTAGAAATGCCACAAATCTCCAAGCAAGGAAACCCTAATTTCACTTCTGATCAACCTACGGATTTCCAGAAATAGGCTATCAGTCAAAGAAGAGCGTATGGCCAAAATGGGGACATTACATTACCATTGGTTAAACTAAGTGTAAAAAGACATGTATATTCTTTACAAGGTTATTGTATGAAAATAAATAAAAAGCTAATTTCCATTTCTACTCTTAAGAATAATTGATTGTATAAAATGCAATTTTTAGTACAAAATTTTATTCTCTAATACAAAAATTAAAACCATGCAACCTCCAATTAAGCCATAGATTGAATTTATTACAAACTATGATTTAAATGCTCATGTCTCTCGCATTACAAAAAATTTAAAGAAATATGAGTTTAGGCTATAAATAACAAATGCTAAAGCACAAGGCTAACACTAGCAGGGGCTCTTTGTGCTAAAAGTAGAGGCTGCTAGAAATAGCACGAGTTATAAATAGTTCCAACTACAAATAACAAATTCTAGAATATGCTCCTCTTTAAAAATGATAAGCAATTTTTAGTGCGGCCTAATAATAGACTTATGGATAGGTGACTCTAAATGACTTTGATGATTCTACATATTTTCCTTTGATCATGGCCAATCCTTTGCAAAACCTTGAAAATATACCTTAATGTTTTGAATCGCTTTAATATGCACACAGTTCTACATTTCCTCACGCATTTGAAATTTGATTGCTTTGTACAAGGTCATCTTTGTTCCTGTAATGTCCCCTTCTCAATAGTAGTCAGTGCAGTTGCCCATCAGCCTATTCTAGATGCTTGTAGGCTTGTTGGAAGTGAAATTAGGGTTTCTAGCTGTTTGGAGGTTTTTGGTGTTTTCAGGGGATTGCATGCAATTGTTTTGCAGAGTGGTTTCTGGGTCTTTCTGGGTTTTTAGAGAGCTTCAGAATGGTGTGACATGCGTTTGCATTTGAGGACTTTTCCGGACTTACTATTTTTAGTAAGTTTCGATGGCTGCTCGGAATATGGTTAAAATGAGTTTGAAACAACTTACTATTTTCAGCAATATGCTATTTTTAGTAAGTTCTACTTTTGGGAGTGCTCCAATTGGTAGTAGTTTAGCAGTCCAATGCAGTTTCCATTTCGGGCAAAGTAGTTTGGGTATATTTGGCCTTCAACATTTTTTTTTTTTTATTCAAGGGGTAAACGCTTTTGACCGGAGCTATGAACCGGATACAACCATTCAACAATAACACCCCAATGGGGTTTGAACCTTGGTGGCAGGAACAACAATGCCACATATAAACCATCACACCACGCCAATACCGGCAATAACCTAGGCCTTCAACATTTTGAGGCTCAATATGGTAAATTGATTAATTTAAGTCATTTCAATATTTTAATGTCTTTTTGGGCCCCATGGCCTAGAGGAATGACTTAAGGTTGTTTTAAAATGTGGCCTTGGATTTGGATGCCACTTTATGGAGGAGTTAAATATTTTAAAATGTTATCATTTACCAAGGTGATGTTGGACGCCTAGAACAAGGAGAATAGAGTTTATTTAAAAATCAAATATTTCAAAATATGCCTTGGGCATGCCTTTTGGAGGGAAGAGATGGAATTTGAAAGGTCACCTCAGAAATCTATTTAAGAAAGGCTTTACTTATTCTTTTGGATCCATTAATTATAATAACAAAGTGCTGCTGAAATGTTTTCAGACCTCTTGCTTTGAGGAACACATACGTCCTAGCTAATATCGGTTTCGTGTTTGAAAGATAACACCTAGCTGATTGTGACTACTTCTTCATCTAGAGGTTGCAGATTGAGCTTCATGGTTGATTGTTTTAGTTGAAATTTCTGTTTTGGAGTTGCTGGTTCGAGCATGGCTATAGCTTGTTTTCATTTGTAACTCCTTGGGCGATTTTTCTATCGTTCTGGGTATTGGCTCTATGATCTTCCCTTGCTTGGGCGCCCCTTTGCACAAGGTTTCATAATTTTTGAAGGTGTCTTTGAATTTCTAGAGCTGGTCGCCCCTCTTTGGAGATTGGGGTTTTCACTGTAGCTTCTTTGGGAAGCGTGCATAAATAAATCAGAGATATTTGACATGGTTTCTCTATTGGTTTTTGATTGCCCAGCTCCTAGATTCCATTTGCATTTAGCTTCATCTTCATCAGAGGTGTTTGGAGAGAGATATAATCATTTTGGTGAATTTTGGACTTGCTGGTTTGAATTTCTAAACGCTGCTATTTTATATCAGACCTGATAATATCCAGTTAATCTCATATTTTCAGTTGGTATTCATGTATTTAATATTGGAGATGATTGCCTAACTTGTTGATGATCTATTGCTATGTATATCTCCTTTCATTTGCAACTAAAGCTATATTTTGTAATGCTGATTCAGTAGTACTGATCAGCCTTTTATGTTTCTGCACTTTCTTTATTTTATATGTTATTCTCCCGCTGAATAAGTGGTCAAGTTATTTATATTTCCGTTTGCTTTACTCCTGCTGAATAAGCGGTTGAGGGTTTAATTTAATAATTGTAATAATCTCTCCCACTGAATAAGTGGTAGAGCTTTCATGCTCGGTTATCTGCCTACATTTACATTTCCAGCATTTACTTTCAAAATGGTTGGAAAGCCGCTTGTAGCTTTGTAATTTCATTTCCAATTATATCTAACGATTCCCTCATCTGTATGCTCTCACCTCGCCCATATCGGGATCTTGGTGATCAGAAAGTGAAGGGTTCCTTTCAAGCTAGTTATATTTTGGAGCTAACCTTAATGAGTGCATTGTTGTTTGCTAAATTTTTTTTTAAAAAATACGGGGGTTATTTCAATTCCTTAATGTGTACTTGTACACGGATTGGAAAATGGTTGAATGAATGGTTTTCTTTGTATTAGACAATGGAAATGTAACTCAAGACTCGTTCTTATTGGCAAGTATTGGAACATTGGATTTAGTTTCTTCAATATTTTCATTTCTTTAGAGAAGTGTGCCTCTCCTCACATGCACATGCTTGTAGTCTTTATTGGAATTTTTTGAAAAACATGTGCTTTGTATAGGCATGTGCCTAATTATTGGCTCTTTAGAATTTAGAAGAATTCATCCTTCCTTCATGAGTGCATGTTTTAACTTGTATATGCTGCTTTTTTACTTCCTCGTGCGCCTTTTTGCTTTGTTTTGATGCCACAAATCTAGAAATCCTTTTGCTTAGACATGTCGTTCTCCTTGACACACACAAATTCTTTGGAGTGAGAAATATTTAAAAAAATCTTGATATGTGTTGGTGCATGCCTATAATCAACTTTGGAAATTTTGAAAATTTGTCTTTGGTTAAGGTGTGCACCAAAGGTTCTCCGTGCAACAATACTCCAACTTCACTGATGCATCCCTGAAACTCTCCTCATGTGCTTGTGTTTGGTTTTCAACTTTCATACGTGCCTCTTTCATTCCTCACGTATTGGCAAACTTGACACACTTTCCTTTTTATATTCCTCATGTCTTTGTTAAGGCGTGGATTGGTCTCTTAGTATGTGCCTATGAAAAATATTTAAAATTAATTTTTGACCTTTGTGTAGAAGGCCACACTTCTACTTCTACACATGCTTGTATATTGAATTCATCTTCCATGTGCTTGGAAACGATTCATGCATCTTCATTCAATTTGATGCCCCTAAGCAAAACAAAGGGGAATTTCAATTTGTGGAGATTGTTTTGGTGCATGTGAGAAATCCCACATATGCTTTTTGTATAGGAGTTGAAAGAAAAAGATGTTTTGTAATGGTGTGTTCCATTGTCCAAGCGTGCGCCTATTCATTGGACTCAATTTCCTTAAAAAATATTGCTCTTTAATGAGGTAGACACCATTGCTTAGGCACACGTGCACATGAACCAGTCTTGAAACTTTAAAAACCACACCTCCTTTATAGTAGTGTGCGTCTAATCTCTTGGGTGCACCTTCAAACTAGCAACATTGGACCCTTTGTAAAGGCACATCTTCAGCAATGTGCCCTAAATTTTTATGATCATGTGAGTTAGAAAAAGAACCAACAAGATGGTGAGAAGTAGGGAAGATTCCAAAACATGTTAGGGGAAGGTGAATGATAGATTTTAATTTAAAACTTGACACAATACAGAAGTTTCATATGGGTACAACAAGGTTAATTGCTACCAAAAAAATAGGGAATAGTAAATTAGTGTTTAGTCTAGTGTTTATTGTACTTTGACATGGTTAGGAAACAAGGCAAAAGAAGTAAGCCTAACATGTGGCATGGCGGAGGACAGTCCTAATATTTATAATAGAGCTAAAAATAGGTGACTAGAGGAGAATTAGGCTAGTTGATAACAAAAGAGTAAAAAATAGCCAACTTATTTTACAATAAGTGAGCAAAATAGCAAATACACATAAGTTGAGATACCAATTAATTGCAAATTTTCTAGTTTTTTGCTTTTTTGGGGTTTTGTTCTCTCCTATAAGAAGTGCAAGAATTGCTTTTGTTTTTATCAATTGCTCTTGTTAGCAATGAGGAAAAAAACATGAGAAAGTTTTGCTTGTAGAGAGAAGTTATGTATATGGTATATAGTAATAGTGCTTTAGTTGTCCAATGATAGTAATTGGGTAGCATATGTGCTTTAGGATGATCCAATATTGCTCTAGTTATTCAATGATAGATATTTTATACTTTGTTACTTCCTCTAGGATAATTCCATCAAAATAAAAGTTGAATTGATTCTTTTTCTTTCTATCAGAGAAGATCATGATCTTGGTCTTGCTAGTATTAACTTGCATACCTACCTCTTTGCAAAAGTGCTCAAGGGCACACAAATGCTTTTGCAACCCTTTTGCAGACCTGGCAATCAAAGTAAGATCATCGATGTACAAGAGGAGTTGAACCTCTTCATAAAGTTTATGGACAATTGCTCTAAAATGCACTGGAATACCAAGATCTTTCATTCTACATCTTACCTTATGTCTAGGTGAAAACCTTCTTGAAATCAACAAAACAACAATAAGCTTCCTCTTTCTCATTTGAGACTATTTTAATGATATGACTCAAAGTGATTCCATCATCAATTGTTGAGTGCTTTGGTTTGAAAGTTGCTTTCCCTTTTGCTCTCTTTTCTTCTACCCACTTGCTGATTTTGTGCTCAACCATACCTCCAAAGAACTTTACAAACAAAGGATTGATCATGATGGGCCAATAATTGGAAGGATTGTTAGCATCCCCACTTTTAAAGGGGGGTATTGCCAAGTTGGTAACCGAATCCTTTGGGAACCCATGTTGGATGATGTTGTTGAATATTTTTACAATGTGAGGGGCTAGGATTTTCCTCCCTCATTTTAGGTATTCAGCCTGTAGCTCAACCATGTCCCTATTCTTTCTTGCACCCAATTTCTTGATACCTTCTTTAACCTCTTGTAAATTGAAAAGTTTCATTGTTGTTTACATCTTGGAAGGTACTCCAACACCCGATTCTTGCTCATATAATTGCTTTGCATACTCACTTTTTTGTGGCTTTTATTATCCGTTTACTCTTTTCTTGATTGGAGCTCCCTCCAATTTTTTTTGGGGTTATTCTTCCCTAGATAGACCAGCTCTTCTCTCCTTGTATCCATGAACACCATTATTTTACTTTTACAATTTTCTTGTATAGCTTTGTGTTCTCCTTCTCTTTACCTATATCCTTGATAGCTCTCCTTGCAGCTTTATAATCCTCATCAAACCACACATTTGCCGGAAACTGACTTATTCTCTTCTTATTCTTTGCCCTTTTGTAGCCCTCAAGAGTCACTTGAATTATGTTTCTTAGCTCATTATTTTTTAGACCATACGATCTATTTATTTCATTTTGCATTAATTGCAAGTTTTCTTGAAAGTAGTGCAATTTTCTTTTGACCAAGATAGCAAAAGTTGCATTGGGCCATGATCTGATTTTAAATCATCGAGGAGTTCTTCAATCACAACCTTTATTATCTTGCCAATCAAGCTTTGCGAAAAAATATCATAATCAACAACGCTTGCTCCATTATAGGTCTTGCATGTATAATTCTAGAATTCTTCCATCTGCTCATACTGTTACAAATAATCAAATAAAAAATGCTACAAACAACAAGTAATTCTTCACAAAAATGATGGATATCTCCGTTATCCACTGAACACCTTGACCATTGCTGAATTTTCCTCTTCCATAGGCCATAGAGGATTGTTATCCTCCTTGTTGCATAAAATGCCAATTTTCCCATTCACTGTCCTTGCATTGAAGTCACTCACTATAAGAACTTCTCCTTGCTATGAGAGCATTGCAAAATGGTCCTTACAATCTAACCCATTCTTTTTGTAGTTTTTGACATGTGAGGAGCAAAATATCAGAAATTTAGGTAGAGTCAATAGAAGCCTGCAAAATTCTTATACACAAATAAGCTATTACATATTTATAGGATTCTCATATCCTATTTTATAGGAAACCTCCTCTAACAACTCTCTTTAGATAGATGAGTTGTTCTAACTTGTAACAACTCAAATCCCTATAAACACTCGTATGTTAACCTACACATTGTATTCTACAAAGCATAATAAATGTACTAACAAACCTAACAAATGATTTAATATTCCTAACATACCCCCCATGTTACATCATTCTCTAAATGGGGATAAGTGAATAACATACCCCCCATGTTACATCATTCTCTAAATGGGGATAAGTGAATCGACAATACTTAATGACCATGCTTAGTAGTTATAAAAATATAAGGTAAGAGTAGTGACATACACATCTACTCATGACAAGCAATAGTGGAACTCGCTTGACTATGCTTCTAAACATTATCCAAGGATAGGAACAAACAAATCTGTCCAACATCAAAGTTATGAACAAGGACACACATTTTCTCACAACAATCATGATTGGGGACACACTTTTTCTCACAACAATCAAAATTGGGGACACACACATCCATTCATAATTACCAACTTTTGTGATTGGGAACAAACACTTCCAATCACTATTAGTCAACAAATGTGATTGGGGACAAACACATCCAACTACAAACAACTAATAATTGTGATTGGTGATAGACGCATTGTCATGCCCCCGAAATTTGAAATGCAAATAAACTAATAAATAAAATAAATAACAATAAAAATATTAAAAATATAAAAATAAATATTAACAAGTTAATATTATTATAATTATTATAATATAAAAATATAAAATATACATATAAAACTAATATAAAAATAAATATGTTAAAACATATAAAATATTTATATTAAATATAAGCAGCAGCAACATTAGTATCCATGTAGGCAATCGTATGTGGTATAAGACCAAAGTCTAAATTAATATGTAGTAATTAATATCCTTTATGTGGGCAAATAGCATTGATTGGGAATGTTTAGTGGCAGCGACCATGCTCCCTTGAGCAGCGTTGATGATCTTTAGGAAGACATTGATTATTTGCAGCGATTAATAGCAGTTAAATAATACAGTAATTAACTCAGTCAAGAGGCAGCGCTTAGTAGAGAGGAGTGCATCCCTTGTAAGAGGATGCATTGATTTCATAGGGGTGTGACCCACCTTGAGAGATATATATAGAAGAGTGGAGTCAATCTGTAGAGGGCAGGAATTGAGGGAAAAAGGAATTAGAAATCTGAATGAGAACAGAAAATATAAAGAAATCGAATAAAAAGGGATGAATCAGAAATACATCTGCATTTAGTGAAATCTGGAAACTACAGCAGATGGAATACATATATTGGAATAAGTATCATTGACAAGAATATAATCAGGGAAGTAAAATTAAGTGTAATTATTAATATATATATTCATGCAAGAATGATTATTAGGAAAACATAATATATATATATATATATACATTATATATATGTATGTATGTATGTATTATACAAATATGCAATAATGATGCTTGCAGCAATTATTGAGCCTTATAAGTTGTTATGTTTCTTTAATATGAATATGAATAATAGATTCTTATGTGCTTGATTTACACTAACAATATACTTTGAACATTAAGGGCATATCGAACCTTAGGAGGATACATCATCGATCAAAGAGAAGAGACATATAGATTAGAAAGAGGAGAATTGGACCCGTGTATTAAGATGTCCCCTCAAAGTTTCAAAACTGACTTTTGACTTTTCTGTTAAAACCTGATTTTTTGTTTTTTTGTGTTGCCGTGCGACAACACTGACAATTTCAAGAATTGATATAAAATAATAACTGAAGGGAAAATGCGTATATAAATGAAAACCCAGTAGTCTTTATTTATTCAGAATATAACAAGACAATACCCATAAGTCAAAATGAAATAGTTTGGAACTTGGGTTTCTATATGACAGTAATGACAATCACAACAATCGGATGCAAGGACGCCATGCTTGTTTTTGCTCGTTTTTCAATTGTATTTCGATGTTGATGGGGTGAATGATGCTAGGCGCCTCAAGACAGGGAATTTGCAGCTTCAATCCCAAAATGTTTTGCTTTCAATCTTTAGCTGATTTGTACGGCTTGTTTCTCCAACTTGCATGTGCCAAATGGAAGTCCCTAAATTTGTCATTTAGACCCTTGTATGCTTAGCTAACCTGGGTGCCATGATAAATGCAAGAGATCAAGACTAGTATGACCTGATCTGGAGAGGTATCACGCCTTGTGTGAAGATTTCAAGCTCTCAAGCTCCCACGTGCCTGCAAGTGCTAAATGTCCTCTGTTTTATTCAATAATGTTGAAGCAAATGCTAAATAAATCAATCAAAGTTCAGATTGATGGTCTCTATGTGAATCCATGCTAGAACCCTTAGATGGTCTCTCACGCCTTTAGATCCTGTCCTAATCGAGGGGTTCCGTCCTTAGATCAGCTTAAAACTCCATACCTGCAACCTTGTGCTCAGTTTCTGTGTTTGAATGATTATCTTGGATGTCTACAATGAAGCTAAATGTCCTCTGTTTTATTCAATAATGTTGAAGCAAATGCTAAATAAATCAATCAAAGTTCAGATTGATGGTCTCTATGTGAATCCATGCTAGAACCCTTAGATGGTCTCTCACGCCTTTAGATCCTGTCCTAATCGAGGGGTTCCGTCCTTAGATCAGCTTAAAACTCCATACCTGCAACCTTGTGCTCAGTTTCTGTGTTTGAATGATTATCTTGGATGTCTACAATGAAGTTCTCTCTTCTCCTTATGCTTTTCCATGCCCAAGTTAGGGTTGTAATATTTTAATAATAAAATATCATTTATTGCTCTCAAAAGGCCCACGCCCACTTTAGCTTATGAAATCACTTAATAAATAACCTTTATCAAGGTGGGCGCCCATTTCACTTGAATAATCATAAAGTGACATAAAGTATTCTTTTGATATAGTCACTTAATTTTCCCTTATTAATAACCAAGTTATAAAGTACTTTATTAAAGTAGCTTTATAATATTAAATTAATAAGTCACTTTAATAATAAGGTAGGTTTATAATATTAAATTATTAAAGTAACGTGACTTATTAACTCAATAACTCTTGGAAAAAGTCTAGTAATAAGCTCTTGAGAGTGTCTTTTGCACAATTTCCCATTGTAGACACGAAACCACTTAACTGGTGGTACTGGCTATAAATAGCAAGTAGCAAATAAAAGCCCTGAACTACCTCAAAAGGCCAACCAGCCAACTGAACATAGGACTAGATATGCAGAGGCAAGAACACAAGCCTGCTGAAGACTCTGAATTCCCCTCAACAGGTCCCCTAAACACCTCATTAGCCTACGAGAACCGTAGTAATAGGCTAACCCTGTCTCCTCAAACCACTGGCTAGAACGGGACATTACATGTATCTCAACAAATTACTATTATCGGATATATATACATAAACAAGAGTATATTAGATCTATCCTATATTCAAGTGTATTCTTTGCCAACTATTGTTTACATATGTGCACATATGATTTATAAGATAATAAGAATAATTAATGTATTATTTGTATGCTAGAATTACAAATGTATTTGACTATTTGCAATCCACTTGTGGGAAGGGCCTGGGGTGGAGTAGTTAAGCAAGGCTAATAATCCACCATCCTAGAGTGTCCATAATGGCTCCTAGGACTAGAGGGCACTTACCTAGAGAGCCGAGTAAACCACTTACTAGCCTCACTCAATCCCATGAGTTGGCAAGTGTCTTCCAGGAGTCGAGGCCTAATGGTGAAAGCAGATACAAGTCGCCAAGGGAGAGGGCTGTGGTATACGCCCTTTTAGGCTTGGCATATGGCTTCAAGCGGACCCATCATGTCCCTTCTCCCAATTTCATAATATGTGGCATTATTGATAATCTATGATTGTGATGCAATTATCTAACCCTAACAAACATACATTCATATTTGCAAATGTTGTTTATGTGGTGAATGTAGGATTCAATCCAAGATTACATCATTAATAAGGTGGAAACCCTAACCCTAATTTGTTGCGATTTGTGATTAATAGACAAATTCTAGGGAAAATCAGGATAGGGGACATTACACACATATAGTCACAACATAAAAAACTTGATAACCAAGACCTTGTTGTCGGGTATGTAGTCATCATTATGGATCATTGCCACCTTGATCACAAATGATATGAGACGATTACCAGTACCACCTAGAAACTGATCTTAGCTTTAGTCATTTTGGCACTAGTAGTTTTGTCACTAAAATAATTTTGACCCATTGCTAGTGATTGATGAGAGGTCACTGAATATCCTCCAACCTTCTGTGCCTCCATCCTCCAATAAGTTTACCACTTAGAAAATTTGGCTCTGAGGCTTAGTTTTATAATGGCCCTCCTCAAGATGAACGTCACGTACAAGAAATAATGCGTGTCATTATCATTTTTATTTTATTTTCTTAAATTTATTTAATTTTTTTGAAAACAAAAACAAAAACAAAATCTTATGTAGAAAAGTTAGGCCTATCTATTTGCAAGGTAGAGGCATATTATATTTTGTAGAAGAGCCAGGCATTTGAAGAGTCGTAGGAGCATGCCGTTTTGAAGAAACTTTGAATCCATTAATTTAGTTCTTGTTATACCTACCACTACATAATTGAAAGTGACCCATGTTCTATCGAAAAACTTTAATTGTAAAGTGGAGCAATGGTGTATCATTCACCACATAGAAGTCTCCCACGATGGTGGCTCAACAACCTCTTAACATAGACCAAGAACCCTATATTGAGATGCCATCTTCTTCCCTTCTTTCCAATCCACCACATATGCAGACACTCTTCTCCTAAACTTCTCTTTGAACACACTCCACGCTTGGTTTTTATAATGGTTAACCACTACCTCTAAGGATTTCAAAGCTATACTTTTGTAACCAACCTTGAGCTTAAAATGATGAATGATATTCAACAAAGAGATAGAGAAGGAATCCAAATGATGTTTACTATGAGGGAGCTCATATAATGAGACAAAACACATCCATTAGTAGTGAGCCCATTTCTAGGAAAGATGGAGTAGGATGGATTGTTGATGGACTTCCACTGGGCCATAGAAATGCGGTGGGAGCACCTATTTCTTGCTCTCAGTGGGATTCTCTTCTCTTCATGTGTATCGAGAGAAATGATGAATTCTACAACATCAACCTCAAAGTCTAAACGAGTTTATAGTGAATTTAGGTGCGCCTTAATTGCATCTAATAAACTAGGCGCAAGACACCCACAATTGTATCATTCAGAAATGCTGACGATGCTCTGATGAAATGCTTGCAGCTCTTGTGGCTAATGGAATGAAGGCCTCGTAGGGACAAACCTGATTGGCTTTGATACCATATCAGAAACTAAGGCATAGTCAAATAGAAGCTTGCAAATTTTCTATACACAAATAATATTGTGTTTCTATTTGTCTTGTTTTCATTCAATAAGCTATTAGATATTTACAGGACTCTCATGTCATGTCCCCCAAAATTGTAACACCAAATATGAAATATTAAAATAAGAATAACAAAATCCAATAAATATCAAAATATAAATATAAGTAATTGCAATCTAAATATTATTATTAAAATTATAAGTATCCTAGATAATGTTATAATTATAAAACAAATATCATAGTATGAAACAAAATAATTAATATTATTAATTATAAATATCATAATAATGAAAATTAAAATAATATTCACAATAAACTAATATTAGCTAAATGTGGCTATGCCTTAGTTAAATCGCACTGATTCCTAATGTAACCATGCCTTAGTGAATAAATAAGTGAATATAAGAACCCTTGTTCTCCCTGAATCAATTCCTTTGTAGCTGTTGGTCTATTTATTTTTTGAGTTTTGTAGTTTTCTTGGTTTTTTTGTGACTTTTGTTGTTTTATGCTTTTTTGTTTTTGTTTTTTGGTATTGATGCCAAGAAATGCAAATACATGAAAATAAAGGAATGCAGATGAAAGTAAATAAATACAACTATTGGAATGAGCTGTGCATATATTGATTTCTGATTATCATTGAAAAATTTTACATATAATCTCATACCCAATTACATGGCAATCTGGAATAATTTTCTGGAGATGAAAATTAACAACTATGAAACCCTTCTGGAGGTCGATTTGCAGATTTGAATGAGTCCTCCACCAAAATAAAGTTGCCGTTGTGTCTCAAACCCCTAACCACCCTTATCCAAGAGATATCAGCTCAAAAGACAAATTGATTCACCCTACAGATGAAACGCCTTGCACACAAGACTGTACGACCTGCATTAAAGTGGTTTGTACTGCCTGTACTAGCTGTTGTACGGCCCAACAAGAGTATATTTGGATGATTTCTCAGAGCAATGATCAACTTCAGACTTTGACAATGTTTCTCCTTCAAACCGTTCACAAAAACTTCACAAATAAGCCCAAGTATGACTATTGGATGTAGCCAATCTGATATGCAACCTTCAAAAGTTATTTCACAACCTTAGGAAGCTGGAGCAATGAAGCAACTACGCTCTCCATAGCCAAATAGTGCATAAACCCTGGTTTCTCTTCACCCAAAGCATAAGCTCATAATCGACAAGTGTAGAAGAAGAATAAAAAATGATTTTCAAAGCTTATATATGCTTCTCCAAAAAGCATGACTCCCAAGAGGTATTAAAGACATTAAAAATATTTTATATCATTTTCTTTTGTCGTGCTTTATACTTTTCATGAAAGGGGTGCCCAAAATATACTTTATGACTTTGACTTATAATTATTTAATGACCCCTTTAAATAAAGTCAATAAGTCATTATATCATGTACTTTTATTAATTAATTATTATTAAATATTAACTTTAATAATAGTTAAAATAACATATCTCCCTTATTAAACATCAGTTTTCCATGCCTTCTGAACTAGGAGGATAATCACCACATCCATTATGCAACCAGGTGCCTTTCCCAAAATAGTAATATTGGACTCAATCCACCAAGTGACTTACTGTAAATAGTAAGTGTGTACAAAATGATTCCAAATCAATTCCTGAAGAAAAATCCACAATATCACTTGACTCCGGAGAAGCAAACACCACAAAGTGCCACCAGAGAAACTGACAACACCCATTGAGGACTCTCTAAACAACTCCATTAGCCTATGAGAGTCAAATAATAGGCTAATCAAATATTCCGTGATAACCTGTCTTTGTATTTGACGGTCTTTGACATCAATGATGGCCTTAGGTACTAATATCAATTTGCTCTTGTTAGCTAGGGGTGGTAAAGTTGTAGAAGGAACAATATGATGTCCTAATGCCTTAAGGCGTGACACATGAAATACATTATGTACCCTGTTGTTTGCCGGTAAATCGAGCTCGTAAGCCACCTCTCCAACACACTTGATAATCCTGAATGGACCATAGTAATGTGGCTTAAGCTTCTCGGCACCACTGCTCCTAAGAGTGGATTGGCGATATGGCTGCAACATCAGATACAACATGTCACCCACATCAAACGACCACTCAACTCTTTTCTGATCTGCATATTGTTTCTGCTGATTTTGTGCTTTCTGAATGTTCTCCTTCAGAGACCTCATGATGTCCTAGATCTCTTGAAGAAGATCACTAGCACTGTGCACTCTATTGTCACTTAGCAACAAATCCAGAAAGTTGGGCGCATCATACCCATATAAGGCCATAAATGGTGTCATCTGAATGGACATATGGTGAGTGGTATTATAGCTTTACTCACATAGATGAATCCATCTCACCCAAGCCTTCTGCTGCCACACTATGTATTTCCGGAGGTACCCTTCCACCTATTTATTTACATTCTCAGTTTGACCATTAGTCTACGGGTGGTAACTAGTACTCGAAGTGAGCTCGGTACCACTAAGCCTGAACAACTCTTGCCAGAAATGGCTCATAAACCTGCTGTCCCTATCACTAACAATACTTCGAGGTACACCATGTAACTTGAACACCTTGTGGAAGAAACGATTTGCTACCTACACAACTGATTAAGCAACTGAGATCAGAAAGAAGTGGGAAAACTTTGTAAGTTGATCAATAACCACATATATACAATCTCTGCCTTGGGCTTTAGGTAAGCCTGTAATGAAGTCCATGGATAAACACTCTGATGCAGAGCAGGGAGGAGTTTGTCTAACAATCACAATTCAAACTATTTCAAACAATCCTTCAGCCCTTAACACCCTAACCTGGCAATGTATCACAATTTCTCCATCTTTGCCTTGTAGCATTCCAAATGATGTTTTTGATCATATCTTGCAAAAGTAACTTTAAACCCACAAGAGAACTAGCATTTCAAATACCCTTTTCCCTCTACTTTGACATATCAGATTTGAAGGTAGGGTTGTTTCAGAACTTCATCTCCAAATTTCGACTGCTACGTTGCTCCTTAAGCCAATTAGGCCTCTTTTACAAAGCAAGGTTGTGGTATTCTTTTTCCAAACCCACAATCTTCATTCCACAGTGCCAAACAGATCACAAAAGGTCTAAAACATTGAGTTTTATCAACTGCCACACTCAATCTATCACCCTTTTACAAAACCCTACTTAGGCCCATTTAGGCATGCTCATACAGGGGTCTATTGAATCTACAACCTCCAAACCTTATTTCACCTTACCAACACTTCAAACACATCACATTAAGTCTGCACAAGCTTATTACATCAACTAGAAAGGGTTTCAACCATTCTTTCTGCAAAACCCTACTTCAATTCCTCTTTTTTCACCAAAAACATTAAAGTTTGTAACTAGGGCATCATACAAATTCCATCAAACCGCCTTCCTTGCTCCTGCAAAACACATAGACACAAAACCTACACCTACAAATGCCATTCCACTGAGTTATCACATGTTTCACCGGGTGGAATGGCTTAAATTTCCATTTTAAGCCATCAAACCCTTAAATTCAGGGTTTCCCAGGCAGTTTCAGAAAAATGCTTCTAGATATCACAAAACTTAATCAAAACTTATGAAACAAAAGCCAAAGTGAAGCTAATTCATTCCCTCACAAAATCCAATGCATAAAAGTTCAACCAAAGGCCGTACCAGGCTGTACAGTACACTGGAGCAGCAGGTTTTTATCAAAAATGTAGGGAATCGGTGCTCTCAATATTCAAAATTCAAATTTACATTGGCCAACCTCCCTCACAATGTTCACCAAGGCTTTTTAAAACATTACAAATCATGACCAATCAGTTTCAACTGTTTTCCCACTGAACAAAACCAACTTGACCCTTGAATTTCCACAAAACACCAAAAATGCAAATGTTGCATAGGAACATCGCAACTTTTTGTAAGATTTTGACAATATGACTCCAAACTGACTCAAAGGACTCCATATATTGGAGAATGGTCTATTATGACCTTATTACATGACTTTAGACTCAAAACACCCTAAAAACCATCATATAACCATATTTACAAAAAATAATTATAGATGAATCCATCTCACCCAAGCCTTCTGCTGCCGTGCTATGTAATTCCGGATGTACCCTTCCACCCATTTATTTACATTCTTCGTCTGACCATCCGTCTACGGGTGGTAACTAGTACTCGGTGTGAGCTCAGTCCCACTAAGCCTGAACAACTCCTGCCAGAAATGGCTCATAAACCTGCTGTCCCTATCGCTGACAATACTCTGAGGTACACCATGTAACTTGAACACCTCACGGAAGAAAAGATTTGCTACCTGCGTAGCTGAACAAGTAGCTAAGATCGAAAAGTAGTGGGAAAACTTCGTAAGCTGATCAACAACCACATATATACAATCTCTGCCTTCGGATTTAGGTAAGTCTGTAATGAAGTCCATGGATAAACACTCCCACTTCTTGTTAGGAATGGGAAGTGGTTGAAGAAGTCATGCAGGATAGGTGTGCTTTTGTTTATTTTGCTAACAAACAGGACACTCTCTAACATACTAAAGAACCTCACATTTGAGACCTTTCCAAGTAAAACGCTCTGTATTTGCCTATTAAGTCTTGAAATAGCCGGGATGTCCTGCCATAGGTGGGTCATGAAAGGCTCTCAACACCTTGTTCTTCATCTCTGAACCTGGTAACAACAAAATCCTCCATTTGTAAATGATGAGCTCATTTACAACGGAGTATTTGCTATCCTGCATTGTATCCTCAATGATGCTAGAGGCCCAAGGGTCCTTGGCATACTATGCTGAAATCAAGTGCCTCCAATCAGCTGTAATCTCAACCATGGAACTCAAATGAGGTCTATGTGACAACGCATCAACAACTATATTCTGAGTCCCTTTGACATATGATATGTCAAAGTCGTATGCCTAGAGGTTACTCACCCACTTTTGTTGACAATCATTAAGGTTTCGCTGTCCCAGGAAATGCTTTAGGCTATTATAATCTACTTTCACACAAAATTTTCTTCCAACCAAATATTGCTTGAACTTAGCCAATGCGTGCATAATGGCTAGCATTTCCTTATCGTAGATACTGTAACTCCGCTCAGGACCCCTCAATTTCCTACTCTTTTATGCAATGGGGTGTTTATCTTGCATTAACACTGCACCAATTCCCTCACCACAAGCATCACTCTGAAGCTCAAAAGGTTTAGAAAAATCAGGTATGGCGAGAACTGGGCATGTACTCATCAGAAGTTTGAACTTCTCAAAGCACTGTTGTGCCTAATTAGTCCAAATGAAAGCTCCTTTCTTCATCAAATATGTGAGGGTCATTGCATGCCGTGAAAATCCACTAACAAAGTGACAGTAGAAACCACACAATCCCATGAACTCTTTGAGCTGCATGAGATTCTTAGGCATAGGCCAATCTATAATAGCTTGGACCTTGTTCGGATCCATACACACACCTTCAACGTTGATGATATGCCCAAGATAAAGTAGCTCTGACAACCCCAATGTACATTTGGATTCCTTGGCGTACAAGAACTCCCTCTCAAGAATATGTAGCATTGGATCCAAGTGAGCAAAATGCTCCTCCCATGACATGCTATAGACCAATATATCATCAAAAAACACAAGCACAAATCTCCTTAATTGGTGCTGAAACACTCTATTCATGGTAGATTGAAATGTGGCAGGGGCATTGGTTAAGCCGAAAGGCATAACCAAGAACTCAAAATGACCACAATGGCATCGAAATGCTGCCTTCTCTACGTCTTTCTCTCTGACCCTAATTTGGTGATATTTCAATCTCAAATCAATCTTCAAGAAGAAGCAAGCACCATGTAATTCATCTATCAACTCATCTATGCGAGGAATGGGATATCAGTTTTTAATGGTCCTCTTATTCAATGTTGGATAGTTGATGCACATGCGTAGAGTTCCATCCTTTTTAATCAGTGTTACTCGGGGACGCATCCCCGGGTCTAAACCCCCCGCCCCCTCCCCGTCCTAGAAACGACCAGGGGGACGACAATAGTGTACCATATTCTTTTTATTTTAATTTTCATATCGTAATTGAGAAAAAAACTATATTGGCAATGAATTCTTAACAAAATTGTTATAAGCTAAGTTTCTATAATGTATATATGCATGCTATATCCTTGTTTTTATATGCATATTTAATGTTTCCCTATATATTTTAATTTTTTCTATATTTTATATAGCTGTCCCTTGCCGTCCCTAAATTTGGCCTCAAAAATCGGAAACTTGGGGACTCGTCTCGCCATCCCCTGCCGTCCCCGTCCCGGAATCTTGGGGTAACCCTGTTTTTAACCAATACCACTGATGAACCAAAAGGAGATTTACTTGGTCTTATGTGGCCCATATCAAGCAACTCCTTAATGGTTTTCTCTATCTCATCCTTCATCCATTTTGGATGCTTGTAGGGAGTAATCATCACGGGTTTTGCACCCTCCTCTAACTCAATAATGTGCTCAATACCTCTATCTAGAGGTCTACTTGGTGGGATGTCACTAAACACTTTTGTGTGTTTAGTTCTCAACTTTTGAATGCCTGGTGGATGACTCAGTTTCTGCTGCTCCAACTATATAGGCATCATTACCAACTCCGCAACCCACTCCACCTGGTCATGGCGGATTATTCTCTCCATCCTTCTCAATGAGATCATCCTTAACCCACCATCTATTATTGCATTCAATACATGCTTCTTTCCATTTGCTTCAAATCTCATTTCCATCTTATGAAGGTTAAGAGTGAATTTCCCTATGGCATGAAGCCATTTCATGCCCATGACAACATCCATGTCTCCCATATTAACATGTAAATCTGCCTTGAAGTCATAGTTTTTTAAATGCAGTGGGAGATCTGAAATCAATTTGTTACACAAAACTGTGTAACCGTCAGCTACTCTAACCTTGATCCCTTCAAACTCTCTCATTTGAATGCCACGCCTAGCTACTAGCTTCTCATCTATGGAGTTGTGCGTAGCACCTGTATCCAATAAAGTTACCACCTTTTGACCTTCCAATACTCCGCGCATTCGAAAAGAGCCCTCTCGTTGGATGCTAGTAAGGTGAACTTCTGGAACCTTCACTTCCTCATAATTTTCAGACTTTTCTGCCTCCAAATCCTCATGACCAGATTGCTGATCAGAATTATCAGACTGGTATTCATCAGCATATATGCACTTCATTTGCTTAGATTTTACCTTAGGTCTCAAGGGGCAATCATGATCTTGACTGTACGGAGCTTTGCACCAAAAACACAACTTTTTGCTTCTCAAATCATTGATTGTTTCTTGGTCAAACTTGACTGTAGATTTCTTTTTATGGTCTGATTTATCTGATTTCTTATGAAATGATCTGCTGTCCCTACTAAAAGATGAAGCCTTGGGTGTGAACTTGCTTTGTGGGGTTGCAAGTTCCATACTTCTTGCCTTCCTCAT